>JAYMFT010156510.1:0-26551 GCA_038088735.1 Panulirus argus | reverse complement strand
AGATAGATAGATAGATAGATAGATAGATAGATAGATAGATAGAAAGATAGATAGATAGATAGATAGATAGAAAGATATTCAGATAGACAGATAGACAAGTAGATAGATAGTTAGATAGATATTAATCTGAGTTCTCTGATGATTGCCTATCGAAAACACTGGACAGATATTTTGCTGGGATACGATGGTAAGGGACTCCTGATGCAATACACACATATCAAGTAAAGCTGAGAAAAAAAAGGAAAGAAAAAAAATCACAGCTGGGAGTCCTCTTGGAAGTTGCCGGCGTGACTCGCAAAAAAAAAAAAAGTTGGTGCGCATGAAAACCGTTTTTCCGAGAGAGAGAGAGAGAGAGAGAGAGAGACAATATTGGAAGGCTAGGAGCAGCTTCCTCTGTCTGAGCTCCCCTCTGTAACGGGTACAGTGTGACGATACACTCCCCTCCATATAACACGTGAGGGAGGCGTTCAGGGTCTTCCGTTTGATGGATGTAGCTTGACGCTGACGCCCTTAAACAACCCTTGCACTTAATAGGCCTAACGCCGAACTCTCTCAACCAACTAACCAACCTCCCTTGTAGCGGGGGGTGGGGGGGGGTGGGGGTGGTCAGAAGGTGCCGCTAGTCTGTACCCTGAGACACACTCGTCTCTGTAGCGGATTTACTTTTACATGGAAGTCGCAGTTCTTTATTTCGAGACATCCGCTTCTTGCAGTAGGGGTTCACAGGAGTCGGCTCTCCTGCGGTTTCGACACCTTACAACTCATCCTCGCTCCGCCGTCATAGGCAACGTTCTCGACGCTGGAGGGACGGAAATTGGGTACTCTTGCTGTGAAAATAAGGCTGGCTGTTAGAACCTTGTAGGGCAAACGCTCCTTACCCTATCTGACTAGTGTGGCGAAGTACAGTTATGAATTAAGACATATACGTTAGCTTCCACATAGATACAAATCTACGGCGTGTATCATGACATTTTCGGAGGCCGGGGTTCCATTTTGTGCTAGGTTTCGGGCGGAGGATTGAGCTTGATACCTGAAGCAATAGCGAGCGGACACTGGCCCACACCTACGACACGAAAGAAGAGCCTTTGGACACCGTCATTAGCCGATGTGTTAAGGTACTCTCCTGTCTATATCTTACTCCATATTCTATCGATGTGTTAAGTTACTGCTCCGTCTATACTCTATACCCTATACTACGACAACAGATAAAGAAGAAATAACTCTTAGATGATAATTCTGGCTGCGTATACCTCCTAAGACTTTCCCACGCGATATCTGTCACTGTTTGTCCAGATATTAACATAGAAATGCCTCGAATGTCCACCACACGAACAACCCTCCTCCGTCGGTAGAGTTCCAAACATTCCCCAGCGCAGGAACACCTCCTGTGTTCCTCCTACTCGCTGATGCCCCAGGAAATGCTGCCATTGGAGTCCCCTGTAATAATCTAGTTCTCTGTATCCGTAAAGTAAGTATAGCCTGGGACCACAAGCCGGGCCATAATGTCAAAGGCCCCGCCCCAACATGATCAATAGCCGGTCTCCCTTACGAAAGGGAATTTAAGAGAAAACTTTGTAGTACTCGTTGATATACTGCAAAATGAAATCAAAGAAGAAAAACACAAATACTAAAATACATTACATAAATGAATCTGAAACGGTACTCCGTTCCATACAGTGAATGAGAAACGAAGAAACGCTAACGTCAAGCAATAACACAAGACTGCGTCAAGCAATTGCACAAGACTGTTATCATGCACATGATGTATTAAGGACAGGATGTGCCCTCTGTGGCGGCAGTGGCCAGAGGCTCCCTCTCCTGCCTGACCAGACGGAAATAGCGGGCGCATCCCGTGACCAGGAGGGACGGCTAAGGACACGAGAACTGGATACTGTAATTCGAAAGTCCGCCCTCGAAATACCGCCACAGTGCAGGGGATTTACGTCGAAGGCTTGTGTGTGTGTACTCCACCTACAGTAAGGGGAAGAGGACTGAGGCTGTGGTTCCTCGTGAATACATCCACAGGTCGCATCAGCTGCGTCCTGTCGCTGGACTCTGAAAGCAGAAGCCCGAACGTCTTGGTCTCGAACCCACAGTCGGGAAACGTCTTGTCTCGCTCGTTTATTAGGCAATAAATGTGTAGATGATGAGCTACTCTGCTCGATACCTTGGACGAAGGGGAGTGTTGTGGCTGCGCCGCGGCACACGGAGGCTGACACTCCAACACACAACCTTTAACACGGGCAATAACTACTTCGATTGGGACCGTAACTGAACCACATGTACCGTGGGGAGGAAAGGCTTCACCTGTCGTCTGTTCAGCCATTTCCACACTAAATACCCGCGAACGGTCGCGGGAGAACACGTCCTGAGATGAGTGTTTAACTTACAAGTAATAAAGGCTGTATGACACATGTCTCACCTCACTACAGTCATGTTACTGGTGCTGGTCTTCACCTCGTCTGACACGTCGCTTGCCACTTTGCCATGACGAAGCCTCAAGCCACTTCACCCCTCGCCTCCTCCAGCACTTAACTCCCTCGTCTCTTAAGGATACTCAGCAGCCACTTCACTCTCGTGTGTAATGCATATTCATACTCGGTCTTGTGACCTCTCTTCCTTCCGGTGTTATCTTGCGTCTGCTGCACGATCGTCCCCAACCCACATCCTGCCGCCTCTCCTACACGCTTCTCCTTCGTAAATTCCACTGAACACGACAGTACGACGCTATACTATAACGGCTTGGCCTATGACCTGATACATAGTCGATGAAGTTCTTCGAAAAATATATCTAACAGAGCAAACAGAGGCCGTAACTTGAACGTAAGCAAGAAACACGTTAGAAAAAAATGGAATGAAGTACTTCAGTAGTATACGAGTGAAGGACGGACGGAATGAAATGAATGATGAAATTGTAATTTGTACGTTTAAAAAGTTGTATGACTGTAAGATTCCCTCCCCGAACAAACAAGTAATTACACAAAACCTACACATACCCAAAACACGTACCCGATTCAAACACAAAGTAAAATACGCAACAAAACACACATCAAACCCAGGCCTACTGAACGAATTCACCCTACCACCCTACCCCATCTAGGACCAGCAGCCCTACACAGGACACATCCAATGACCCCCAGCAGGCCAGCCCTAGCCCTCGCACGTAAGCCTACGGTAAATATGGATGGTACCCGTTCCTCACCAGTCACTCCAGCATGCAAATGGGCTCCCGGACAAGGTGGGCGACGCCATACAGAATCGGGTTTGTCCCTCGTCGAGAAGGACCCGCTCGAATCGAGACCCTGACACCTCCCCGCCCCCTGAGGTCATCCAAAGGGGGACCTGAATGATAAGGGCCTCACCTTCCACTTCTTCTCTAGTGCAGGAAATAAAAAAAAGAAATCGTAGAGGAGAGAGAGGGTCGAGAGGCGGGCTGAGGCTTGTCTGGGTGACAGAGAAGGGGATCAGATAGGGACTGGACGAGGAGACAGCCTCGCTAGATGGGGTCCAAAGACATCACCCTTCCTCGTCATGCATAAGTCATGATCAGGTGATAGCAAGAACCTCTGAGAACTACGATTATCACAGAAAACGACTTGGTTCACGACCAAATGATGGAATAAATGGATAAGTGAATGGACAAATATGGTTCCAAATGGATAAATAAAGGAACAATACAGATATACAAGATTATGTATGTGTTATAGATTGTTTATATATGTCAATGAGACCACTGTCATTGTACCAACGGTCACCACTGTCGTCACAGAAACGACCACTGTCACTATAGCCACGACAAAACAACTGTGACCACCGTCGTTCTAGTAGCCTTGATTTCTACACTGGCGAATGCCACACATCCACGACAACCACTGTGAAGAACACGACCTACACCAACAACCAACCCACACTAAAGGCTCAACCACAACCACGATCAACACGACCTACCACCACGACCCACCACTCACCACCACCAAGACTACCCCTTTCATTCACCGGGGACAGAAATGACGGAAATGGTGGGTCTCCTTCATTCATTTCCACCATCCATTCATTAATTCATTCACCACACCTGGCCATAAGGAGAAGCCCTCCCGCAGCGAGGCCTCCCACCGTAAATATTCCTCAGTCTTACGTGCGTTCACCTGGGCTCTCCCCTCCCACCTTCCCTCTCCCACACATAGCCGTCTACCACTAACCAGAGATATATCCACGGAATTTAAATATTCAATTCCTACATACTTTTAAAACAGACGGAAAGATGTGAGGAGGACGTAGACGCAAGGGTTCAGAATAGGAGGGACTGCTGGCCAAGGCGCGTCGAAAGGTGATATACACACATACATACACACCCTCGCCTCTTCATTAATCCCCGCCATATACGTCCGTCCGTCCGTCCCCCACCCCCTTCCCCTCGGGCTCGACGACGGTACGATCTCTCGATCGCGACGGTACGACTCTTAGGTACGACGGCCTGGCCTTTGACCTGGCCCTCAATGGGTTGGGGTCAAAGGCCAAGTCATCATGTCCTAGGATCACAACTTCTTGCTCTAGGGATCGTACCGTCGTCCGTAAATGTCGTACCGTCAGGCTCGGGGGATTTAAGTCCTGTAACCACCTCTCCTACGGGGGGTCCTCTCCCCTGGATTGGTCTCCCTACCTATACAATGGGTCATTTGCATCTCTCTCTTTCTCTCTCTCTTATGGACGGTTATTTGTTATATTCCTTAGGAGGCACTTTGCGACCAACATTTTGTTGGAGTGTGGGTATGTTTGTGGAGGTCGTGGGTTCTTTGCGCACGTCGGATTATCTTTTGTTTGTGGGAGTAGTTGTTTGTAGGTGATGAGGACACGTCTTGGAAATCATTTTTCTTCATCTGATCAGCAGTCAGTGGATGAGACTATTTCCGTACCTTTCCCTGTGGAGCCGTTCGTTACATCCTAAGATTTCTTGGTGGTTGTTTGATCAGCTGTTGTTTGTGGTTTGTGGTAGACGGTTTCGTGAATCGTCCATCAAAATGAACGGACCAGCGAAAACTGATCACTCTGCCCTCGTCGACGAACGTGTTTACCTCACTGCTGACGCGATGCGTCAATTGCTGGCGCACGCGGACGATGAGCAGACGACCATAAACGGGCGCACGAAACAGCCAACGGACGTATATACGCGTGAGTCTATGTACCAACAAGCAGGTTTAACAACACGATGTGCCTCCTCCACTGTGTTGAGGAGCTCTGAGCTCGACCCATACGTGGACACACACCTGAAAAAACACACACCTGGTGTGGTTACAGTTGGTGTAGATGACTGGCGAACACCTTAAACGATCTTGTACAAACTGGGCGGGATTTCAATCCCTCCGATCGAGACCCCGCGAACGGCTTGGGTTAACATTGGTCAAGAGGCGAGGAGTGATGACTTCAGGATTCTCTGACCTGGTGACCGAATCCACCACTTGTAACCGCAATTCCTTTCCAGATAAGTGGTGATATTCGCTGAAGTATTACAATGGGACCGTAGCTAAACCTACAAATACCTGGGGTCTCTGTGGTGTAGGGGTTAGCGTCACGGGCTGCCCGAGGTCGAACGCATAGGTTCGAATCCTGGTTTTGCGGCAGTCGGTCGTCCACAGTCAACCCAGCTTTTCATCCTCTCTTAGGGGTTGGTCGATATAATGGGTACCTGGCTTAAGCTGGAGTATATATATATATATATATATATATATATATATATATATATATATATATATCTCGATACACAGGGAAAACGCCTACGAAATCTTGAATTTTGTTTTATGAATATCTGCCCGGCTCGATCATTCAGGGTCATACCGTCATATATAAGGGTCGTATCGTCGTGCTCAAGGGTCGTACCGTCGTGCTGAAGCAATTATACTACTAACTAGTTACATATCGGACACGGAACTGCTAATTTGATCGCAATTTACTCGTACTTTTCCTGTAGCTTCACAATTTCCGTGGTACCACAGCGTTTTCAGTTTATTGTAAGGTTCTCAAGAGAGCCGTTCGGGTCTTCCGTCTGCGTATGTTGCCATTAAGTCCAGGAACCTGACGAGGCAGCAAGTGATACAGGAAGTCTTCCAAAACCTGACGAGACAGCGGGTGGTAGAAGAGGTCTTCTGGAACCTGACGAGGCAGTAGGTGGTAGAGGAGGTCTTCCACAACCTGACGGGGCAGTAAGTGGCAGAGGAGGTCTTCTGCAACCTGACGAGGCAGTTAGTGGTAGAGGAGGTCTTCCGGAACTTGACGAGGCAGTAGGTGGTAAGAGGATATCTTCTGCAACCTGACGAGGCAGTAAGTGGTAGAGGAGGTCTTCCGGAACCTGACGAGGCAGTAGGTGGCAGAGGAGGTCTTCATATTACAAAAATTCTGAGAGTATCATATTGGCGTTGGCCGTGTCAGCTCATCTGACCACAGAAGATTCACAGCGTAAAGCTGGGCATCAGGGCTGACGAGAATGGATCGTAACTCACAGAGAGATTGTGGGCTTCTTGACTTCGAGGCTGGGGAAGGACACGAAGTCCTCTAATACACGGGGCATCCTGACTGCTGGAGGGGAAGTGCTGGTGATGCGGTAGAGGGAGTTTAGCTAGCTCAGGAGAGAAAACTCGTTGTACAGTCTCATAAGTAAGCCAGTGAGTACAGTGGGACTCATATGTACCTTACGCCTGTGTGTGTGTGTGTGTGTGTGTGTGTGGTGGAAACGAGGATGAGGAGGGGCGCCTGTGTGTGTGGATCGCTACCTTATGGTGGATCATGTTACCCGAAGGATCGCTTCCGCCAAACCCGCCCCCCAAACGCACGCACACCCTCACACACACACGTACTGCCCCTCCCTCTATCCTCGCTCCATCCATCATGCTGTTATCCCCGTCCTCCATCGTTTCTTCATCCCCTTGCGCTTCGTCCGGCCATCCCCCCAGCTCTTCCTTCACTTGAACGGTGAGGAACATCTCTTCTCAAGTGCTCCTTCCTCACTCATCACTTTCATGATTCATCCACTCATCTTTTACTCACTGTTTACGTCCATCATCGAGCCATTTCACCATCACTCTTCTCCTATGTACTCTCTCCTTCTACCTCTCGCCATACTCTCCCTCCCATACCTGAAGCAGGTTTAAGAACGCGATGTGCCTCCTCCACTGTGTTGAGGAGCTCTGAGCTCGACCCATACGTGGACACACACCTGAAACAACACATTAATAGTTAAAGATAACTATTACTGTCCTCCAGCAAGATAACTTCGTCATAAACCAGCAGGTCTCCTGTAATCTGGCATTCCCACGTCGTTATCTAGCATTCCCACGTAACTCCCATGTACCTGACGAGGTCCCTCCCGTCATCTGGCTTTCCCACGTACACCCACGTACCCCATAAATCCTCCCAGCGGTAAGATTACGCCCATATTAATGTCAACCGCCACAACCTACTCTGAAAACGGGTTTGATTTATTTTCTTATGAGGTATAGATCAGCTGTAGGGGCACCCTAGCCTCTCGACTCCAACGGGTAATTCCGGTTAATCACGACGTCCCACTTATCGAGATATGAGGAGAGTTGTTTCAATATGCTCGGCCTGGCTGAGCAGGTGGTTATTGGCCATTAACAACCTGAGAACCACGATGATGATGATGATGATGATGATGATACGACCCGAGCCTTAAGGATCAGGAGCGACCAAGCGTCGTGCTCGAGGGTCGTACCAGTCTTCCTTCAAGGGTCGTGGAGTCGTACCGAGCAGGTTCGACTGGCCGACTCTCCCTCTCTGCTGAACACGGACGCACAGGACCTCGACCAGTTTTTGTCAGGAGCTACGTTATAAAAACGTCCACTCGGCTCACAGGTGGACCGAGATATTTGTCATTATTGACGATGAATAGCGAATAAACCGATGCTCCCTATGTTTGTAATATCCCCCCACAGACCGACCCAAGTGTTCATCATCATACACTCTTCCCCCCACCCCACCACCCCTTCCCCCGCCACTTGATATACTCACCGAGGGTTTAAGTATACCCATCATATTTCCATCATGATAAAAACACAAACACACACACAAAAAAAAAAACATATGCTATCATTCAGGCTCGTCAAGATGAAGGCTCACAGAGCCTTCAAACGTTATCTTCCCCTCCCTCTTTGGTAGACGTATGTTTATGGAAACATAAATTGTGGTTTATACCAGTGTTGGTGAGGCAGGCGTTGACGGTGACGGACGGGAGGAGCATGATGGAAGACGTCAATAGATAAATCATTCGTCCAACACCTGAACCATCAGAGCCGGGCCTGCTGCTGCTCCTCCTGCCCCTACTGCTGCTGCTGCTGGGGTGGTACTTCCGCAGTCAAGGCCGGGCTAAATGCCTGGCTAGATGCCGGGCTAGATATCTGGCTAGATGGCTGGCTAGATGCCTGGCTAGATGCCTGGCTAGATGCCGGGCTAAATGCCGGGCTAGATGTCTGGCTAGATGTCTGGCTGGATGCCTGGCTAGATGGCGGGGTCAGTGTGTTTACACTCAACACATGTTTCTCCTACACGACCATCATCCCTAACAACAACACGACCAACATCGTCAACACCACCATCAGTGGCTGTGTCACCTGTTACTTCACTCATGGCTACCTCATTCACTGTTGCTTCACTCACTGTTGTCTCACTCACTGTTGCTTCACTCACTGCTGCCTCACTCACAGTTGCTTTACTGCTACCTTACTGTCGCTTCACTCACTGCTGCCTCACTCACTGTTGCTCATTCCCTACTGTTTCACTCATTGATGCCTCGCTCACTGCTGTCTCAATTTTTCCTGCCATACTCACTGCTGCCTCACGCAGAAAGTATTAAAATCCTGGCGTAGGCTTGGTTCAGTTCCCACTATGGTGCTCTGCGGAAGAGACTTGTTTACTCCATGAGATACCAGAGGGTATGAGTAAGCCCTCAACCCCACGTCCTCCTTCAGGAGGAAGCCCCTGCCTCTAATCAACTAAATCCACAATCCTAAATTGACAGCACCGACGCGAGCAAATGGGACACGGGGGTGTGCAGGAAAAGAAAGAGGGCTGGACTTTGCAAAGACGAATCTAAGTGAACTTAAAGCTAAGTTGATATGTATTTTTAAGTAGAATATTATGAAAGAAAATAAGCAGGTTGTATGAAAGTAGTCTGCTTTCGGGAGACGCGATACTGAAGATCCTTCCTGGTAAGTAATCTAATAATATTACCACTCTAGGTTTCGAAGGAGGTCCACAATTCTGAGTCAAATCTCGCGAATCTGTATACCTAACAAAACCAAGCCAGGTTCACTAGAACACCCCGATTTCTCCCGGATGCTGAATAAAAATGTGACATGTGAAGGTAATTCTTCCAGAGATCAGTAGGTGAAGCCCCGCCTGAAGTGATGCTGAGCGAGGTCAACTCCGGTACCTACTGGAGGAGGGCAGGAGAGAGTTCGCCTGCATATCTCCTTCGCCCGGAGCGCTGCAGCACGATCCTTACTCACGCATTACCCCTCCAAAAAAAGATGCTTATAGAAATACGGAAATAAAAGGTTGAAGGGAAGGATTTTTTGAATAAGACTTGATACGTATTTCATACCATGAGGAGAAATTCCATGATTTCTGCTCCCGGCTGCCGTTCTCTCGTTCCAAAATCTATGGCACTCTAATGCTGTACTCGAGCAAGGTACACCTCCATCCGTGTTGAACATCAAGGGCGTCATCTACACCACCACTGGCGTTGTTTCCTCCTTTCAACAAGCCTTCCCGGGTCCCTCCAGCTAATACCGTGTACCACCACAGTCTACAAATCCTTTGACTTACCCTCTGCAACTAGTGCAGCAACGTCTACAGGCGGGAAAAATGCGCTGCATCCAAGTTATTCTTAAAAAACCATCGACCAAAGTGCCACGAGAATGACGCCAACACTCTCCTGGGAGAGTACGGCACCGCAGCTCAAGGGAACGTGCCCGGGACCTGTGGCAGACGTTGGCAAACATTCCTTCGCGTCCGCCGTATCTGTGTCCTTGTGTGTCCGCTGTGCACAAGTCCTTCTGCGTCCACCTGTACCTGTCACTATGTCCACTTGCACCTGTGTGTATGTCCTTGGTCATGCGCTGTGCATACGTCCTGTTTCCACCCGTATCTGAGTCACTAGGTGTCCACTTATGTCTGAGGGAGAGGGAGTTTTACGCTCGTGGGGGCCCCATCTCTTAAATTCAACTCTCTCTACGATCATCCATCTTCTTAGATTTATATACGCTGTCGACATTCACAATTTCACCAGTGAGTTTCTTCCATTCATCCACAACTTCTACTATGCTATAAAAAGGCTGTCCCCTCTTCTGTCGGTATATTCGCCGAGGATGCTGTCAGACGCACAACAAACCCCCAAGCACAGTTGCCAATAATTCATCCATTATCTTAGCTGGTTGTTGTGGTGAGTGATTTTCAGGAAAATATGTTAGCGTTATGCAGGAAGGTTGAGCCGGCAATATGGGAGATATGAAGAAAAAAATTGGCGTGTAGGTGATTATCTCACTGAACAATGCAATTCCGCCGTTCTCCGACAAAAAACCGGAGTTTGTTACTGTTAAGAGCGTCCGCTCAATGTATGTACGAGTCCAATGGTCAGTGACCAGCAGGTGAAGGCCCTCGCAACGAGGACCCGGAGGGCCCGAATCTGCATGTACACTTTAAAATTATTTCTACACATCTCTTATAACAAGTTTCTTGCTGAAGTGCATTTTGTGGCCTCTAGTTGTTCTATCTTTACAATTTTCGAAATAGTGTTTACTCCTGACAGCATCAAACTGGTCTAGAAACTTACAGGTTGTGGTCAAGTCTTCCTTTACCCTTATCTTTTTCTATGGTGGATAAAATCATGGTCTTTATTCTCTCACGATAACTTAGCTCTCTTGATTTTGATACCAACCTTGTTGCTCTCCTCTGGACCCTCTCCGTTAGTTCACTCCTTCTGAAATTCAGACAGATCAAGAAGACCAATGGTCCCAGGACTGAGCCTAGTGGCACGCCTCTGGTAACCCAAATCCATTTTGAGAAAGTTCCTCTGATATGAAGCCTTTCTTTATTTTCCTCTTCACTAATGTAACATTGTATCCACTGAGGGAGTCTCCCACTTTACACGTGCCTTAAGATTCACTTTCTTTACCGACTTACTATCCGGAACAGTCTCAAGTACTTTCTAGCACTCCTGATACACGCATTCCATCAATCCTTCTCTTTTCCATTAATGGTGCTCACTCTCTCAAAGAAGTGTACGAGCTTTGTCACACACGACCTCCTTTCCCTAAATTCGTGTTGTCTCACATAAAGGAGTCTTCTACTTTGGAATGAGACAAACATTTGCTCTTCGATTATCATTTCCAGTAAATTATAGACAACGTTTATTGCACGGACTGGTCAGCAGTTAAACGCAACTTCCCGCTCTCCTTTCTTAAAGAGAGATATGACATATGCACTCCTCCGTTCCCTCCACACTCCACTGTCCTCCGAGCCCATGTCCTTGCGTCCACTTGCGCCCGTGTCCCTGAGATGTGATAAATCCTCAGGGCAGCAGCGACTGTCCTCACACCAAGGTCATCTTTTGTTGACAGCGAGAATAATCGGGAACGAGTGACGCGGTGAGCGAGGTTTGCCAGCAGGCCTCACGACCTGGGGACGACTGCATGTTTACAGACAGACACACGTACGTGGTTACAGAATACAACACACGCGGATACAGATACAAAAGCAAACTCTGATAAACGAATGTGTGTGAGTAATCATAATGCGTGTGGGTATTCATAATTACCCATTTTTTACTTTGTGGGGACGGAGGTTTATCAGAGGAGGTCATAGGATTAATGGAGCCCTGAGCAAAAGAGTCAATTAGCAGCCCTGTACAGGATTAATTTGGATGATCAGTTTGCAAGTCGAACATTTACGACTTCAGTTTCATTTTGTCCTCTCCATGAAAATGCAATGGTAGTATCGAAACAAAATAACGATATTGCGAATAACAAATTAATTCAAATAAAAGGATACAAAAATTTTTTGGACCCCCTTAGTGTGTGTGTGTGTGTGTGGGAGGGGATGGAGGGAAAAAGTTGTCTGCAATGCTCTCCCCTCAGGCCAATCTTGGTTGCACATACTCATGGGGTCCCCATCTCTCTTTCATCGTACAACTTTACATATATCTCTGTACGCTGTGTCAGCTTTCACAATAGCGTCATGGTATTCCGTTCGGCCACTATTACATTCTCAAAACGTAATTCCTTATGTGTCTTCCAATAAGTTTCTCGCTTTATGGTTTCTGGTTGTCATATCTTTGCATCTATAGGGAGTGTTCACAGTTGATATTATCAGTGTGTGTGTGTGTACTATAAGGGGAGGGTGTTTTTCACTCATAAGGCACCATCATCTCTTGAGCATTTTCTCCTATATTACTCCCTTTTTATACTTCTGTATGCTGTTTGCACTTAACATCATTTTAAACAAGTTTTCTGCTTAATTTCATTTTATGTCCTGTGGTTGTTGTGTCCTTTAATCTTTCGAAGCAGTGTACACTGTGCGTCATAAATCTGGTTTAAAATCTTAAAGGTTGTGATTAAGTCACTCCTCACTCTTCTCTCATCTACGTTGAGCGACTTTAAGACTTCTAGCTTTTCGCTGAAAATTGGCTCTCTTAATTCAGTACCATCTTTTGCCTTCCTCTGAACCTTTTCTATTAGCTCCTTGTGTTTTGTTTAGACATAGTGACCAAACAAGAGAAAAATATATTCTAGTTTGGCCTTATGAAAAATGTGAACAGCTTGCTGAATATTTCCTTTTCCATATAACTGAAAGCTTTTCTCATATCTGCCGACATATAGTTTTACCTCTCTTTCTGCTCTATCAGTGTGGGACTCTGAGACACGTTAGGAACGACGTCAACTCCCAAAACACAGATTCCTGAAGCTTCTTCTTCCCCGATAGATGAGACTCATATTGAGGTCTTCTCTCACTCTGTCCCATCCTCATTACTTTACATTTACCCGGGTTGAATGTCGCTTCCCTTAAAGACCTTTGCATCCACTACAAACATAGGTAAATAGGAGTCCATACCTTCTGGCGAGTCATTCACTGAGATCAAGAAGATTAATGGTTCCAGAATTAAGCCCTGCGGTACCCCGCCGGTGACCTTAAACCCCACTTTGAAAAGATTCCTCGAATATGAGTCCTTTTGTCTCCTTCCACTGATATAGTTTTCCACCCATCGAAGGAATCTCCTCCTTTATTTCTGCCTGGTGATCCAGCTCCCTAATCAGCCTCCTATCTCACAACACTACCACCACTCTCACAATTATGTGTATAATGAAAACCTCACCATAGCACCATCAGCAACAGCGCCATCTTAACTCGTGCATCGCTACCATCACCATCACCACGTCCCTACTACTCCAGCCTCACCATCGTTTCTAGTATAGCATCACCATCCAAAAAAAAAAAAAAACTCATCATTAAGCGATCACTTCGTTTCGGCTACTTACCTATTGTCGCTCTCATTACAAAGGGCACCATCACCACCACTATTCACATCTCCCATCAACATCATCACTATCTGTATCACCCCGTTACCATCACAATCACCATTACCACAACTCTTTTATCATCACTACTTCCTTACCTCCACTATCAACACCACCATCACAATCACTCTATGACCATCATCATTATCATCATCACTATCACTACCACCACCACCACCACCACACTCATCACTGTCATCATCACCATCAAAAACCTACCAAAATCAACGCCACCATCATCACCTCTATCACCACCACGACCACCACCATCACTATCATCACTATCATCACCATCCTCATCACCCCCACCGTAATCATCATCACCATCACCATGAACAACGTCAGCACCACAAGCACCGTCAGTAACCACCACCACCACCCACTACCACAGCTACTACATCAACTCTTACCACAATTCACACATGTTTACTGTTGGCATGAGCTTCATTTGCATATGATAATGCTGACTTCCTAATCCGCGTGAACCTCGTGAACTTGGCTGGCCGGCGTTTTCTATCTCCGTCCATAGCACAAATATTTATCCTTATTTGCGATAAACTCAGTCGATGTTTCCCCATGTTCCTCGTCATCCCAACTTTCGCCTCCTGAATCACGAGAGCTGGGGGAATTTTATACACACACAAAAAAGAGAATTTACATAATGAATCTGATGACTTGCCATAAATCTCAAGGCGAGGAATGGCTGGTAATTATACTGTGGGGGTCGTGTGGGGTGTGGGAACCTCACGGGGTGTGGGGTGGGGTATGTGTGTGTGGGGTGGTGAGGTTAAGGCGGTGGTGTGAAGAATGAGTGTGGGAAATCTCGTAAGGAAAAGACGATGTGAATAAAGTCATGATCCTCACTATATGTAATGACCAAACACACACACACACACACACACACACAACTGATAACCTCACAGTAACTCCTACTGCTGCCCCTACCACACTAGGGACGTCTCCTGTAGGAGGCCTTCCGCAGCCCTCTCGGCACACCACGTACGGCGCCTGGAGGAAGTCATCCTCCAAAGCCCAACTGCCACACCATGAACGGCTCCTGAAGAAGGCCAGCTAATCCTCCTCAGCGTCGTCTTCAGGTAAGAGACTACCACCTTAAGACAGCTGAACTGTATGGCAGACTGAATGTTATACTGTATGATGAACTTTATGTAACGGAATGGTAAACTATATGGTAAACTGACCAGTAAACTGCATATGTAAGTGTACGGTAAACTGTGTGACAAACTGTATGGTAAACTGTACAGTAAACTTTGGTAAAGTGCATGAGAAACTGCACGGTAAATTGTATTGTAAACTGTTTGGTAAACTGCCTGAAAAACTATACGGAAAACTGCTTGGTAAATTACGGTAGACTGTGCTAAACTGTACGGTTAAAACTCAAAATATAAAGAGAAAAAACAACAAGATGAAGTAAAAATGACCACAATATTTAGTTAAAGCCTCATTTAAATTAGGCCCGCTACTACCCGACCCCAGTCTGACTCCTAAACCTAAACTCGGGTCGCATAAAAATGTCTGCCGTGAAAAGAATCTCGTTCGAATGATAATGAAAAGCCGGCCTGCGAGATTACCCTGATGAGTTAGAGGGTGAGGGTGCCTGTCTACCTTGGTTCCCCCACGCGCATCGCCCATCTGGCGAAGAAGAGGACGAGGCCTCAGGTGGATGTGGGAGGTGGTGGCTGCGGTGTGTTGTCTTGACCTATCGAGGTACTGCTAAAGGAGGTGGCACGCGAGCAGATCGCTCTCGAGAGCAGAAAACCAAAGCAGCAGAAGAACTAACTAGCTGCAGGTATGACACCAGCGGTAAATAGCAAGGACTATAGCTGTAGCATGGACAGCATGACCAGCTAGTAGTATCAATAGCATGGCTAGCAGCAGTATCAGTCACAAAACTAGCTGCAGCATCAATAGGAAGCCTCGATACGTCAACAACAAGCTTGAACAAAAGCATCACTAGCAAAACTAGCAAGACTAGCTAGCTAGTAGCATCAACAGCAACAACAACGAGAGAGACATCAGCAGTGTGGTATAAACAAGAGCCGAAGCAGTGGGGAAGAAGTCCAGCGGTAGCGACAGCATAATGAGACGGCTGCTGACCATATAATTTAGGTTGTGACAGGTGGGGAGCCGCCAGCTGTAGAGGGTGACACATTATCCTCTTCTATGGCGAGGAGCTGGTGCGTATGTGAGTGTGTGTGTGTGTATGAGAGTGTAGGGCAGGAATGTGCTACTGTCTCGTATGACGTATGAGTATGTCTTTAACATGAGCACTGAGACGATACGATCCTTACTGTACGACGGGAGTACCAGTGGGTATAACGCCCTGGCCTTTGGGGTCGGCCCTCACGGGCTTAAGTCAAAGGCCAGGCCATTTATACCCCAGTGGCTGTATTATCGTGCTCAAGATATCCGATGTAGCATTGTGATCCTGTGATGTTTTTTGTGTCTCTATCTCTTCTGTCATCTTCTCTTAGTTGATCCAGTTCATGCATCAGCTTTCTTGGGTTTATCCCCCCTCCTAAGTCTGCCTTACATCTCACCATCCTGACCTTCAAGGAATGACGTAACTCACCCAATTTTACGAGAGCTACCAACTTACAATATCTACTCTCATCAACTCGATCGTGTTTCCTAATCTTAGGAGGATGGTTGGTTAGTTATTTGGGCTTTTAGGCCTATCAACTGCCAGAGTCTTTAAGGTCGTAAACGTCACGTTATATCCACAAAAATCGAAAAATTTTGAACACCTTCTTCAGCTGTGGATGGCTATTTCCTCCATTTCAAAAGTCTAAAAATAAAAGAATAAAAAATCTCGGTTGTTCAGCATTTCCCGTCCTCCTCTGCACCCTACACACAGTTCAACTCTGAGGTCTGCTCTTCATTAACCAGCCAAGTTCTTATTTGGTTCCCCCCCCATCACCTTCTGCGGCCAGGTCCTCTCCTTGGCTCCCGCCTCACCGCTGCTTCCAGGGTCAGTGTTCCAAAGGAAGCCAGTAAACCAGTTTGAAACCAGACCCCTCTCTTCTCGCTGCCTGTCCTTCCCGAGAGAGTCGCTGTGTCTTCTGCACCACAGCTCCTCCTCACCCACGACCTGCACCTCGTCAGTTAAGCTGAACCTCCTCCTCCTCCTCTTCCTCTTCTTGCCTTTCAACTAAGCTCCAGCACCTTATACGTATAGCAACTCTTCCTTCATTCATCATGAGGCTTGAATAATCCCACACCTGATATCTTGATCACGTCGCCACGTTCGCTGTTAACTGTCTTGTGTTATTTATTAACCCGTCTCCCAAATACGAAATATCTAAAACCGCTATTGGACTTCGGGTACCAAAAGCTCCCAACCTTACAGAACAGTGACAATCTTTTGCGTTTATTCCAGAAGAAATTCACGATCCTAAAATAATTTAACTGTGCTCGTTTAGGGGTGTCTTCCTAGACAGGGTGGTCCGAGCTAAATCCAGTACAAACAGTTGCCACTTAGTGAGCCATATCGATTTCTTGCAATAGTCGTTTAAGTACTAGTTAATGGTAAGGGCGCGAGAGAGGGGGGAGGAGGGAGAGGGAGGGGGGGGGGGCCGGCAGAACGGACGGGCCACAAGAAGAGGCAACCTGACCGTCTCGCTGCCCTCGTAAAAACGGGACAGGAGCCCTTGAATGAAAGTCTCACCCCCGCTCAGCCCCTCTCTGTAGTACTGACGTCACCACGGCTGCTTCTGAAGACGACGTCATCGCTGTTGACAAATGCAGCGTTGTCAAACGCTGTTTGAAAGAGTGACGACGACAACAGAGACGTCACCAACGTTTGGGCTGCGACGTCGATGCTGCTTAATGCATAGGACGTCGTTGCTGTTGCATCGCCAGAGGCGTTGCTACCGACAAAGCGATATCTTCCCTATTCACAAAATGGTTCTAACGATGTGACATCATAACTATTTACAAAAAAAACATGTCATTCTGTTCTGTAGACGTTGACGTCACCGCTGCTTACGGTCACGTCACCGCTTTTCGCAGTGACGTCATCTTCATCCTGGAGTCCAGCTTATACATTCCGCAACGCCTTCCAAAACCCCTCCATCCTTCGCCTGCGACTCGAAGTCACCTTCGTTGGTGAAGCAGTACCTGGAAGCGACGAGTCTCAATAAAGGGAAGGAACTCTTATTATTCACATTTTCATCCGATTTGCTCGACATCTCGTCGCAACGAACGGCGTATTAGATCATCCTTATGGTATATCACGATGCTCTTTGTGAGACTGGATACCAACGATGCTCACTTCTCTCCAAAAAACTATCCAAAAAAATGATGGTAAAAAAAAGAGACAATCTAAAAACAAGAGGAAAATTAAATATACTGATTTCATAGCAGGGAAATAAATCTCTCACAGGCTCCCTATTTCTTTTTTCAGTCTGCCAGTTTATACAGTACGGGTGTGGTTTTTCTGCTCGGAGATGACAGGTATGTGTTTATGTCCCTGGGTATATGGACTGACGTGGGACTGAAAAATACATTACGATGATCCCGGCTAATGTCCAACCCACTCCGTCTATCCTCCCTAGCGTGCCATCCGAACCCCTGATGCTTTTAGACGTCTCCGAATTTCAAAATACATTTACGAAACGCTACAAAAGAAAAAAAAATATATGTATATATATATGCCCCGAAATTCGCACTTTCATGATCATTTTCCTTTCATCTCAGCTTTTCTAAGAATCGTGGAAAATGACACCGAGAAATCCATCGTCATAATTTTGGGTCAATGTTGTTGGTTATTGTTTCTCGCGAGAGCGTGAGGGCATCATGAGGATGCGGTGTGGTGACTTTGGCGGTGTTGGGTGCGTGTTGGTGCGCGGTGTCCGCTTATAACTCAGCAGCGACCTTTTGACCGATCCTTTGCATATTTCGTGTCACGCCCCTGCGAGGCACGCCTTCCGAGGAGGCGTGCGCGGCGTGTGCCCCCAGACCTCCCTCCCCCCCAACATACACACACACACACACACACACACACACATATTCAGTAGAACAATAAAGCCAGTATGAGTCAGTAAAAGCAAGGTGTTGATTCAAAAAAAAGTGAGGGAGTCAGCAAAGTCAGGGTGAGTAAATAAAACAAGTGTGAGACAATAAAGTCGGTGTGACTCAATAAAGTCAGTGTGAGTCAATGAAGCCAGTGTAAATCAATAAATCAGTAAAGCTAGTATGAGTCAATAAAACTCTCGTAAGCTCTGTTTATATCCGAGACCAGCTACCAGGGCTCTCGCCCACGGTACGCAAGTGGCCGCTGCTTCCAATAGTTTTCTTTCTTTTCTTTCGTAGAGACCAACCATACGAGGATTGGCCGTTATGATAGCCCAATTCTTCCCTCAAACAGCGTAGCTCTGGAAGCTTTCTTCCTCCAGTCTTTCCTTCTTACAGTTCTTCTACCTTTAATAGTCGGTCTCCTGAACACACAGCCGATGAGGTGTTTTTTTCTCTTCCTTCTTTTATGTGGTATATTTCGTTGTGGTTTATTACAATTTTCAAGCAAAAAGTTTTTTTGGGGGTAGAAAAATATTCTGAACTATTACCTGCAGTTTTTGATATTTTTCTCAGGAAAAGAGATTTCCTTAGACACCTCAATATAAGGACTATTTCATAAAGACTTTTTGTTTGAAAACTGAAATATATCACAATGAAACTCTTCTATACTTGAAATAAGCACATAAAAAGTCTCAAAATACTTTCCCTTACCAATAGATACCCAATGAATAACAAGAGAAATATCATAAAATCTTTGAAAAATCTTATCGCTGTAATACTTAATTACAAGCCTTAATGAATCTGAAACAATATTTCAACCCCAGATTCGTATTCAGTGTGTAAAATAGTTCATATACTGAGGCGTACAAGTAAATCTATTTTCCCGAGAAAAATACCAAAAATTGCAGGTAATATTTCAGTGTATTTTTTTTACCCAAAAAAAACTTTTTGTACAGAACTATGGTGCTTAGGCGAATCTATGTCGAGCTACAAAATAGAATAATTTGAAATCGTATTTTTGAATTAAGAGGGTTATCATGGTGCGCTTTTCCCCATATATCATCTTGACCACTATTTACGTTTCTTTTTTTTCTATATCTCCCCACACAACAAAAATTATGAGTGATACAACTACCTTATTTTTTCGCTAAAGTGAGGAATTTGGACGGTATTTTTTGCCTCCCCAGATCAATTCCTATAATCTTCCTCAACCTGCCATCTTAAAGCCAAGATATCAATGGGTTCGAACCATATTCATACGTCTGTGTCACAGGAGACGAGCTACGGGACGCGTCTGTGTCGCGCGGTCTCTCGTGCAACGCCTATCTTTCCTTTGCACAGTGTGTGATGAAGTATTTGTATGGGGTAGGGAGTCCTACACTCGCGGGGCTCCATCCTCTCAACTCCCTCTATCACGCAACTTCTCAAAACTCCTGCGTGCTCTCCATATTCACTGTTCCATTATTCAGTTTATTACATACGTCTGCTACACCTATAAAGGTACTTCATCTTTTCATTCTTTTCAACTCCAATTGACCCATGTGGTGGCCCACAAATGCGACACATGTGCTGTTTACATATGTGCCACATGAACGTTTCTAGACCCATGGCGGATCATGTAAGTCTAGGTCCAGGGTAGGTCAAGCGTGTCTAGGCTCTAGGTAGGTCACAGCTGTTTATGCCTAGGGTAAGTCATGTGTGTCTAAGTCCATTAAAGGCTAAGTGTGTTCCTCGCACACGATCATTGCTAAGGAGGTTTAAGTATGGCAGGGACTGGGTTGGATGGATGTCAAGGCTTTCCAATCATCCACTGGGATTGACACAATCAGCCACTGGGATTGACACAATCATTCACTGGGATTGACACAATCACCCACTGGGACTGACACCGAGTCATTTGGGAGAATGTTCGAATCCGTGCCACCTGGGCTTCGACAGAAACCGAGACTGCAGAACTGTACCGCTCGATAGCTCTTGCCGAAACACAGAGCGAAGGAATGACACGAACATCTCTCTCCCACCAAGGAGCATGGAGGACATTCCTTCTGTCTATAGTACAGAGGAGATTCAGGGTTTGTGTAACAGGCACAGCAGTGTGGAGAGACGGTAGATGTGCGTCCCTCCTTCAGGCTATTTAGTTCAATCAGTTGAGGTTGCAGGGGCCTCCTCTCCTAAGGTCGCCGCGGTGGGTGTGTGTGTGTGTGTGTCCTGTCCTCGACCCTGACCCAGTTGCTGCAGGAGGTGGGGGTCATGAAGGGGTGGAGAGGGGGCGGGCAAAGTGTATGTGTGAGAGACAGAGAGATGAAAGGGACAGAGCGAGAGGGGAAAGACTTTATAATACTGACATGGAGGGTGATGAACTCTGATCAAAATATAAGGTCACGTCGTGCTAGAAAACGTACTAACGGTTGAATACTAAACCTTTGGACCACGACTTTACGACCCTTGGCCACGACGGTACTACCTTTGGGCATTATTACGTTACGAGCCCTGAACACGGCGGTACGACCCTTGGGCCATGACGTTACCACCTCTGAACACGGCGGTACGAGCCTTGGCCCATGACGTTACGACCCTTGAACACGGCGATACGACCCTCGCAACGTAATGATAATCTGATTTTTTCAACCTGACCAGCTCAAGGGTCGTACCTCATTGCTCAATGGTCATAACACAACGCTTAGGGTGAAATGGATCACGAACCTGGCGCAAAACTTTCCTGTATTCCAAGCCAACACTATATATTCTTCCTCTGCTCCAAAACCTTAAATCACACCCGGTTTCTTGACTGCTGTTGACTGCCAACACTGCACACGGTAATGTCAAGAGGTGAAGGCTGACAGAGGTGATGACCCTGACTCCAACCTGACGGGAGAGAGACGGGAGCTGCGCGGGTCTGTCTTGGAGTGGGGTTGGGTTGGGTGGGGTGGGAGGAGAGGACTAGTGCTGAAGGCACAGGTTTGATAAGGTCATAATACTCGGTGGGAGAGAAGATGGTGTGCAGGTCGGCCCACGACAACGTTACTTCTGTAACTCAATAGGGGAAGGCGATTGATAAAGGAACTGTAACTCTTTAGCACAGAGGATGAGAGAGGAACTGTAACTATCGAACAATGGGGGTGATAGGGCAACTGTAACTCTTCAACAACAGGGGTTGATAGAGGAACTGTAACTCTCTGAGAGCAAGGGATGATAGAGGAACTGTAATGCCTCAGTAGTAGAGGATGATAGAGGAACTGTAACTCTCTCAGAGCAGGAGGTGATAGGGCAACTGTAACTCCTCGGTAGCAAGGGATGATAGAGGAACTGTAACTCCCTGATAGTGGGGATGAAAGAGAAACTATGACAGTTCATTACGATAGACGAGGGAGATACTGTGTGGGCACAGTGATTCAGGACGTACTTCGGGTTCCACTGGCGCGGCTCTGACGGCCAGACGGGAGAACACGGGAAGACTGGTGGAAAGTTACGGCTCCTAGATAACTTTCACTGTGGGAATGTTAATGGAGAAAAAAAAACACAAAGAGAAGAAACTGTGTGTAGCGGTGAGATGACGGGGCAGGTGTGTGATGGGGCGGTGAGATGATGGGGCAGGTGTGTGTGAGGCAGACTGAGGGGGCAGGTTTGTGATACACACAGATAAGAAGCACAGAACGAGGACAAGGTATGTGAAAAGCACAGATGTGAAGAGAGCGTAGACCACGTGTGAGAGGTAGAGTGACGACCTGGTTTGAGGGACAGAGTGACGGCCAGGTTTGAGGGACAGAATGACGACCAAGTTTGAGGGACAGAGTGACGACCAGGTTTGAGGGACAGAGTGACGACCAGGTTTGAGGGACAGAATGACGACCAGGTGTGAGGGACAGTGTGACGACCAGGTGTGAGGGAGAGCGTGACGACCAGGTGTGAGGGACAGAATGACGACCAGGCGTGAAGGACAGAGTGATGACCAGGTGTGAAGGACAGAATGACGACCAGGTGTGAGGGACAGTGTGACGACCAAGTGTGAGGGACAGAATGACGACCAGGCGTGAAGGACAGAGTGACGACCAGGTGTGAGGGACAGAATGACGACCAGGTGTGAAGGACAGAGTGACGACCAGGTGTGAGGGACAGAGTGACCACAAGGTGTTAGGGACAGAGTCAGAGGGAACATATACCACCACATCCACCCACCTCACTACCTTAGGACTACCAGGACACACTCACAACCCACAAGTGAACACAAGTGACTCGTCAGGGCACCTGCAGAAGCATTTGACTATATATGGCATCTGAAGGGGACCTCATATGGCCCGCTGGCTTCTGTGGGAGTCCTAGGACAGCTCTAAAGCACTACCTGGATCACCCAAGACTGGCTATAGATAGCGAGGCCTCCCGAGCCTACAAGAATGAACCGTACTTCCAGCTTTATGGAATATCTGAAGGAGGGATCTTCTCCTCAGGCGCTGCCGACGGCATCTGATACTGAAGACACCGCCTCACTCCACGGATCACGGGAAAGGTTGATGAATCAGTCTGGAACGGATCAACTAACGGGGAGAAAATCGGCAGAGAGAGAAAATGGCTTTTGGGAGACAAAAGAGAACATTTCTGACGAACGTCAAAATATGCGCCAAAAAAATTGTGCCACCTGGAGAAAAAAAAGAGGGGTTGCCTCCTATGACATTTTCTATATTTGGGACGGCCATCGGATAAGGGGCCGAGGGTTGGTCGCCACAAAAACGAAAAGAAATAAAAATAAAGGCACATCATCCAAATGAATGGGGGTATTGTTAGTCCGGTCACGACCAGTGTTGGGATGGAGCGGGGAGCAGTGCCAGACAGGTGAAGGCTGGAAAAGATGAAGGTAAGACTGTGAATCAGGATTGGTGATGACGCCTGGAGCGGTGGGAGGAAACCGTGAAGCGAGTGTCAAGGAAGAAGTTAGGATACGATCAAGAGGCAAGTATATTCAGAATCCAAGAACGAGACCATTACCAAATCAAGCCAAAGACTTGAGGAACGGAACGTGAGTAAATGGAATGAGAGGGGGGTGATGTATGGAGCCCATCAGAGCGAATTATTCGCATATTTCACCGCTGCAGGGTGGAGCTGTCTCGCCCGCTACACTGAATCATTTCACTGCAGCAGTGTTAGTATATAACATACTGTGACCCGGGACTTGTAACATCGTGTACTAGCGACATGGATGATCTAAACTTTTAAATTTACAAAGATTATATATTTCATTTTCAGGCTCGCCATTGACGCCGTTGAGGCGTCGCATGAAATTTGAGGCCGAAATGAAAAATAATACCAATAAATCGTTTATTCTTCCAGAGTAAATAATATAGTAAAAGTTTAATAAAAAAAAAACTTTATAATGATTTAAATGCAAACGTTTATAAAAAAAAACATGATTTATCTCTGGAAACTTTTAAAGATAAACGTATGACAATTTCATGAAAGGCTTTAAAAGTAAACGTCTAACAATTACCTTAAAAAAATCTTTAAACGGCTTTAAATGCAAAGGTGTAACAATATCAGAATCATGTAACCGTTAAAATTGGCGAATCTGGCAACAAAGTACCCTAACCAGAATAAAGATAATCTCGCGTTTTCTTCAGGCAATCTAAAATGTAAATATTTTAAAATGTGTGAACAAAATTATACACATACTTTTTTTCTCTTATTCCCTCATCCCTTGAATGTTAGTATCTTCTTCAGATTTCATAATCTCCTGTAGATACAGCCTAACATAAACATCTGAGGTCATGGAGAGGACCATATTCTCCTCGCTTTAAATCATTTCCCAACCCATACGGAAGAAAATACCCGTTTATGAGAAATAAGTATAAACATTTTGGACGCGAGTGGGCGTGGAGGGGTCAGCTGACATTCCTGACCCCTTACTACGATGTTATGATCTTTTGAACACAATGGGACTACGACCCTCGGGCACGACGGTACGATCATTGAGCACAAGACGGTACGACCCCAGAGCACGACGGTCCGATCCTTTGAGCACGATTGAACGATTTTTATAAGGCTTGATCATTAATGACCTATCCCTTACTGATCATTTATACTTAGGTATACGAAAAATTAACAAGTAGAAAAATAAAAGAATTGATCAATATATTGCGTAATTTTTCTTACGATTATTAAGAATATTACATAATATCATCACACGTTAAGTTGAGCCTGTGATGGCTTGACACCAGGTAATTTTACGACGGCAGCAAAGGAACAAGGGATTATACATGTGGTGTGAGTGTGTATAATTTTGAAACCTTCTTCACTAAACACCTGAAGGAGGAGGTATTCTCGCGACTGGTGGATCCAAAATGACGCCGGGGACCTGACAGTCGAGAGGCACAAACCCGGACGAGAGCCGAGACCAAGCGAGAACGATGCCACAGCCACAGTACCATAACACCACAGTACCTTATAGGTACGACCCACAGCAGCAGGAGTCCACACAGCGCCACAGGACGGCTGTGGTGGTCGTCCAGCTGATGTATTCCCCTCCACACGACCAGTCGCTTATTTACATAATGCCAGCCATTACTCTCCCTACCTGGCTGGCCTCACGGCTGACGGGCGGCGGCGGCGGCGGCGGTCAGGGCGTAGGCAGGCAACCGGCGGCGATGGCGGTGGCCGGTGTGTGGGCGGGCGGCGGCGCCGACGGTGGCCAGGGTGTAGGCGGGCGACGGCGACGGGCGAGGGGGCTCGGCCGGCCGTGCGGCGGCAGCGGAGGGAGGGAAGGAAGCAGTTCTAGCTAAATACGGGGTGACGAGCGAGTATAGGTAATGAGTGGGGAGCTTAGGTGGGAGAGATGATGATTACGCTCAGTCTGGTGCACGGTGATACGTGGGGATAGGGTAGGTGGAGGGAAGGTGGTGATACGTGGGGATATGTTGGTGGGAGGGAGGCGGTGGTGCATAGGTCAAGGGTAGCCCTTGAGGGCCTAAGTGGACGCGGGGGAGGAAGTGGGCGTCGTGACATCTGGTAACTAGGGGTGAATCATGAGCTGCAGGGGCTGTGGGGTTGTGGCCGGAGCTCTGTTGTGGGTGTGGGTGTGGGTGTGTGTGTGTGGGAGGAGACGAGGTGGTGGTGTGTGTGTGGTGAGGAGGTCAGGTTCCCTGTGAGTAGTGCGTGTGTGATTCTAAGTTCAGCGTCTCCTGCTGCTGGGTGAGGCGGCTTCGACGACCCTCCTGAAGCACATCCTGCGACACGAGAGCGACGCTGGTGACTCCCTCCCCCATCACAAGACCTCGCCATTTCCTCCTCACGAGACCTCACAAATCCTCACCACGAGACCTTATCATCTTCTCGCAAGGGATAGGGCGAATTGGAGCGATGTGGTATACATGGGACGACGTGCTGGCAATGGGATGAACCAGGGCTCATATATGAAGCGGTCAGGGGAAACCAAGTAAAAGGTGGACATACGCAGGCAACGCTGTTCGTCCAGGTTGTATCATCGCTGGTAGATGACTGGGGATGCAAAAATGAAAATAATATAAAGACACGAGAAACTGTGGACAGACACACTCTAGTTGAGGCATTCATAGTGATACAGTTACAATACCACTCCAGCAAACGTACAAGCAATGAGACGTTTTCCAAGCACATACGGGAAGCACAGACTAAACAAATACACTGCACATAGACAATTCTTAACCGCTGGGGATACCCAGGAGTCGAACCTGGGGTTATGGGCATTGTCAGCTAGGCAACCTCTATTCACCAGACGACGATGTGATCACTGTTGTGTGGCTGGTGACCGTTGCCTGGCGGACATGCATTCATAACCCAGGTTCGAACTCCTGGCCATACAATGGTAAAAACGTGCACGTTAGATGTTCCGAGGCACACACACACACACACACACACACAGAGAGAGAGAGAGAGAGAGAGAGAGAGAGAGAGAGAGAGAGAGAGAGAGA
>JAYMFT010156499.1:0-12514 GCA_038088735.1 Panulirus argus | reverse complement strand
CCCCCCCCCCCTCTCTCTCTCTCTCTCTCTCTCTCTCTCTCTCTCTCTCTCTCTCTCTCTCTCTCTCTCTCTCTTCATATTTATTTATTTCCCCTTTACTCCCATACTGTTAAGACATCTGCATGGGGGTCTTGCTACCTGGACCCACTGTTTTATTACACATGTATTCTGTGAGTTACTTGCCCACCATGTTTCTAGATGTCACTGTCCTGCTCTTCATGGATATCTTGCCCTTGTCCATGGCCTTATTTCTCCCATTCTTCATGTCAGCTGTACTCCTGATTTGTCTTGCCCTTGTATGTACCATATGTCTAGCTCCAGTGTCTTTGTACATCTTTCCATTGTATATCTAGTGTATCCTACCCATTTTCTTGATTTTTTCCAGCATCTTACCGTATGTGTCTTCTGTGTATCCTTCTGATGTGTAGAGCTTTTTTGTCATCCTTGTGTCATGCTTTTGATAGATTTCACCATATACCCAACTTACCTCCCTCCCCCATCCATGCTCCTTGATATCATAACCTCATGTGTCTTAACTCAACTTGCCCACTAAGTATCAGATAATCCCCTGGCCTTTTGCCCATATCAACCTTGTATCTTCTGTATGCCTTGCTCAGGTGTCTTAATCATATTCCTTTTTTCTGTCACTCGCATGTCTTGCTCCTTTCCTTCCCATCTGTCTTGCCTCTTCTCCCCCCTATGCATCTTTTCCCAGTTTTTTCTTGTCTGTGCATGAATGTATCACATTGTGTATATTTGTCTGTTTTGTCCATATATCTTCCAGTCATTTTGCTTTACTTCTTTGATCTTGTGTTCCATGTATCTTACTTCAGTGACCTGGGTATGCCTTGCCCATATGTACCCTGGTAAGATAGGTTTGCCTTTGTGTATGACCTCTTTTCCCCCCATATGTCATGCCTCTTCTATTAAGCCTCTACCCTTCTCACAAAAAGCTGTTCTTATATGTGATGACTTGTTCTGAGTTCATTTATCTGTATCCTTTTACTCCTCATGATCCTCTGTCTCCTGTGAGGATGTGTCTGCTGGACTGAGTGAGAACTGTTGACTGCCAGACATCACCTTGTACATCATATCCTTATAGTAACACCTGTATTCAAAGACCTCACAGAAAAAATTTTTGATGACATACTCATAGGCTTGGGCATATGCTTGGGTAGTGATGTACGTGTAATGTTATGAGTGTTGTCACGTGGAAGGTTAGTATGTATAGGTAAATAAAGATTGACTGTATGCATGATAAGGCAGGACTACTGTCATAGCAGCATTTTCTATATTGGGTGTGTATGGTTGCTAGGGGTATGGCAGGAGACCAGGAGTTGGAAAGGGTCACTCTCCTCTTATTTGTTATTGTTTGTGATGGGGGGGATGATTCTGACCCACTTGTGCTTCCTCCTTTAAATGCATTCCACTACACATGCATAAAATAATTGCTTGCTCATAGGACTTTTTTTTTAAATGACTGCATATGTTTGCTGTTGATGCTTGGTAATGAAAAAATATGGAATGACATGGATTGAATCAGTTTACTGAAGCGCGTAGACAATCCCCAGACTTGGTCTTGTGCATGGTTGTTGAAATTTAGGCAGAACAAATGGAAAGTGTTAAAGATGGCACACACTGAATGTAGGTTTTGCTGTGACTGTAAATGCAGGTTACAGGTTATATATATTTGATGGCAAAAGAGACTTTAGAGTTGACATCTTACCAACTTATCACTAGAACACTGCATCAGGAGCATTGTTAGGGAGGCAAGCTGTCTGCTGGTTAATTTTATAATTGTATTTAAGTGTTTTTATAAGGAAATGTTCTGTAAGATATTCATGTCTGAGACCTAAATTTTGAATATGCATCCTAAATTTGGTCACCTCTTAAAGAAACAGAAAAATCTAATAGTGATGGTCCAAAGGTCATCACTTAAAATGAAAGCTAACTGCAGAGAAAGGGTAGAGGCCATAGATTTGCCCATCATGAAAAAGAGAAGAATAGGGAAGTCTTCATCACAACCTTTAAGATTCTAAATAAATATGACAGTAACAACAGGGAATCGCCTATTGTCAGGTGCAAAGAAAAGCACCCAAAAGTTGTAGCAAGAAATTTATTAGAAAATATGTAAAGTACTTCAGTGTCATCAGAAATGTGGAAAAATGGAATCAACTAAGTGATGGAACTGTGAATTTAGACAGTGTCTAGAAGTTTGAAAAGTTGTATGATAGTTAAGAAGGTTCAGGAGACAGGTCCCAATTGCAAAACTCCTTCACTGTGAAGTATGAATAAGTAATTGCACACACACACATGGTAAGCTCAGACACTATACATGAATTTAGGGAGTTACACATTAGGTAGAAGTATTTGCTAAGAGCATTATATGTGATCATTAGGCAGAAGTAGTAGGTTGAAACATTAGGCAGGAACATTAGGTAGGCACATTAGGTCGAAATAGTTGGTAGGAACATTAGGTAGAAGTAGTAAGTAGGAACATTAGGTAGGAGCCTCTGAAATCATTGCACTAGAGTTACCCTTTGCCTGTGGCCTGTTAATAGTAAGGGACGAAAGGCCAAGAAGTGGCACTGGAGTTCAACAGTTATGGAGAGGCTTTTGCCACGGCCACCCCTTTGAGGGAGTTCCCAAAGAGACCGGGCATCAGAGATCTAGGTAGATAGTATGATAATGGAGAATGTTTAAGAGATAGTGCCTCACAAATATGAACTCCTTCAACATTCAGTGCAAAAAGGGAATTTTACACACACATAAACAAAACTTGCGAAAGAGATAAGATCTCACATGTTTCGCCAGGAAGGGTATATAACAGTAAGGTGAGAAAGAGAATGCAAGGGAGGAGAAGGATTAGCCCTCTTTATAAAAGATAGCCCCAAATTTCAGGAATTATTGGAAGATGTCCCATTAAGACGATACATGATGGGAAGAGTAATTGTAGAAAAGAAGTGCATATTGGTATTATTTTATATGATGCTCCAAAATTATCCAGAACAAATATGCTGTGAGATCTTTGAAGGAACAATGAGAATGACACATGAAGCTGTAAAACACTCACATCTTAAAGATGATAAAGTACTGATAATGTGGAATTTTAGTTACTGGAGGAATTTAGATTCTCATGGTGATATGGAATCATGGAGACAAGATTTTAGAGTGTATACAGGAAAACATCCAATACAGCATGTCATAGAGCTCACAGGATGAGGGGAACTGATACACCATCATTGCTAGACATTATCTGCACACATACTAGCATGGATACTGAGAGTAAATGATACATCTCTTAGAGAAAGTGATCATGCAATGCTCAAGTTTAATTGTGTGGTAGATGAGCACATTAAAAGAATAGAAGCAAAACAAGACATAAAAAGAAGATTTAATTGTGGAAACTACACAAACCTCAATAATTTCTGTGGTAATATAGATTAGGAAATGGAGTTCAGTGGCCAGAGACCAGGGCTTTGTGGTTAGAGGTTACATGAAATTTACAGTGAAGGAGTAGGACACTGAGTAGCTGTAGCTTCAAATACAAAGGGAATGGTAAGAAAGAGGAAAGAATGATTGGTTTAATAAAAGATATTAAAATGCAAAAGAGGTATGAAATGTACAGTAGCAAAGATATAGATGGCACTCCAGCAAACCAGCATATGCAAGGTATAAGAGAGCAAGGAACAAGTTTAGCAGGATAAGAAATGAGGATCAAAGAAATTTTAAAAAGCAAGATGTGAACAAGGCAAAGAAAACTCCAAACCTCTTCCATAGATTTATCAGGAGTAAATTGTCAATTAAAGAGCCCCTAATGAAACTAAGTTATTAAGAGGGAAGAATTGTTGAGTATGATGCAAGAGTATGTGAGGAACCAAAAAACAAGTTTAAGAGTGTTTTTACAATGGAAGATGATTGAATCCCAACACTGGTGTGATGGAATAGGGAAGAGATTTTAGAAATGATCCAGAAAAGATAATTACGGAATACTTAAAGGTCTTGACCCATACGAGGCTCATGGTCTTGATGGAATTTTACTATATATGCTGAAGATATGTGCAGATATGCTTGATAGACCACTTGAAATACAGTTCAAGATATCACCAGAGAAAGGCAAATTGCCAATGAATGGAAAAGTGCAAATGTCATACTGTGTATAAGAAAGGAGATGAGGAAGAGGTCCTGAACTACAGACTGGTCTCAATGATGAGTGTTGTGTGTAAGGTTCTGGATAAGATTATCAGAAAGCAGGTCGTTGACTCTCTATAGCAGAGACATTATCAAAGTGAGAGACAACACAGGTTTAGGGAGAGGATGTCATATGTAACAAACTTCTTAAAGTTCTGCAAGGAAGGTCTTGATGGATTGTTTGTATCTGACTTCCAGAAAGCTTTTGGAAGTGTACCGCATGGGAGGCTAATTAAGAAGTTGGATCACCAGGTCGGAGTTATGGGAAAGAAACTCCTTCCATAGATAGAACTTTTTAGGGAGCAGAGGAAGCATGTTAGGAGAGCTTTCTCAAAACAGGTTGAGCTGACCATTAGGGTTCTGTTGTAAGACCATTACTTTTCTTGATGAATATAAATGACTTCTTGAAAAGGATGTTTGCAGACCTGAAATGTTTGGCGATAATGCAAAGGTCATGAGGGAAGTGAAAAGTGAGCAGGGATGCATCAGCTTGTAAGGAAACCTAAACAGACTCCAAAGTTGGTTTGATACTTAATTGATGAATTTCAACCCAAGTAAATGTAAAGTAATGGGAATGGAACAGTGTGAAAGAAGGAAATAAGCTTCAGGATTCTCTGTATAGAACTTAATCTGTCACTAGAGTTCCAAATTAGGAAGTTAATTCAGGAGACAAACTGTCTGCTGAATAACATCAGCAAAGCTTTCAAGTATGTATATGGATGAGGAAAGATTAAGAAAGCTGTTTATAACCAAAATAATAGCAAAACTAGAATGTGCTTCTCAGATTTGGTCACAGCACTGAAAGAAACACAAAAAACTAATGAAGAAGATCCAGAGCAGGACAAGAAAAGTGGTCCCAGAATTAAGAGAACTGTTACAGGAAAAGGCTAAAGGTTTTTATATTGACAAACCTGGGAGAAAAGAGTGATGGGTTTCCTGATCACAACCTTTTAAGTTTTTAAGACAGGTCAACGACATGGACAGTTAACAGTTCTTCAAGAGATGTTGGGATAGAGTAACCAGATGACATAGCATGAAATTAAGTACATAGAAACTTATTAAAACATGTAAAAAAAATACTTTTATAGTATAACAGTGGTAGATGAATGGAATACATACATAGATTTAAAAAGTTTCATGTTAGTAGAGAATGTTAAAGAGATGGAGCCCACAAGTGTAAAACTCACTCTGTGGACAGAACACTACAGGTAGGATATTGTGCGCATGCACACACACACACACACACACACACACACACACACACACACACACACACACACACACACACACACACACACACACACATACACACTCTCTCTCTCTCGCATGATAGTAAAGGAGTCCAAATTGTCTGCTGACAAATATTAGAATACCATTCAGGTTCATGGATAAGAAAATATCTGGCAGGCTTTCCATATCGTACATTAGGCCAAAACTAGAATGTGCTTCCCAAATCTGGTCAATATACCCAAAAAAGTATAAGGAAGTAATGGAAAATGTTCAGAGGAAAGCAACAGATATGATTTACCAGAATTAAGAGAGCTGAGTTACAGAGAAAAGTGAAGAGTTAGGGATGGCCTAATTACAACCTTTAAATTTTTGAAACACATCAATGATGTAGACTGTGACCATTTCTACAAGAGGTATAGGAATAAAACAACTAGAGGACATAACATGACCTTAAGCAAGAAACTTGTTAAAAAAGATGTGAGGAAGTACTTTTATAGTAGAAGAGTGGCAGATGAAAGGAAAAAGGAGACTGAAGACATGGTTAATGCAGAGCGCATTCAGAAATTTAAGAAGTTGTGTCATAGAGAATATTCAAGTGATGAGTCCCCACAATTATAAAACTCCCTCTCAGTACAGTACAAATAGGTAATTATGCATTACCTTCACTAGTTTTGTGGTTAGTCTCACCAACCATGATTCATACATAAAGCCACCCAGGTTCTAATCTTGGATGCAACATTCAACTCACACCCAACCCAGCTGTTCATTATTCACTTGGGGCTGGTTGATAAATGGGTATGTGTACTAGGTTAGGGTGTATGTTTGTACACATAAGACATGATCAAGATATGGTGTGTAGACAAGGTTGAGATGGGCCAACACAGGTGTAAAACTCTCTCCCCATGACACTCAAATAGTAATCACACAGCTGATCACAAGTCTGCTGTAGAACAGAGCTCCCTGGACATCCAAGATTATTCTTAAGATTTGTAAGATGTACAATGCCCCAGGCTTATCATGTACAAGTAAGAGGGGGGAGGGGATTGGAGTGTTAAGGGGCCCCAAAATGATGCATATTTTGAATTTAAAGTTTGTATGCCCCAGTTCTGGGAATGTAAATAGCAGTTATGAGTGAAAGATCAAGGGGATTCATATTGATTGGCCAGGAGTTTTGCCAAATTCAGCATGCCAAAATGTTATATTATTGTTTATTTAAAGAATGTCCAGACAATAAAGAACATGAATAACTGGCATAGAGTAAACATGCATATCTAAGAATTACTGTAAAGGAGGGTAAACAGATAAAAGTCAAGTTGTTATAGGCAGAATGCAGCAATGTCACTTGATGTGATTCCTATTTTTTCTAGTTAAAAATATTTTTGTACTAATAAGTTATATTATTGTTATTCTTATATATTAGGGTGACAATTTTAAGACCTTTGGCATTTCCTGAGCCAAGGACATAAACAGTGATCCTTAAAAGAATGCAGGGGAAATTTGTCCATACAGTGGACCAGTTTAAGGTTAGACTTTTATCAAACAGACACAAGGCCAAATAGGGTAGGCTTTTCAGTTTGATTTCTCTTCAGAAATATATTTAAACAAGTAGAGTATTAAAACCAGTCTGTTGTGACTAGTTTCAATTGAAGACAAAAGGGTGAATTGTTAGAGGACAAATGTGTTGGAATATTATTCAAAATTATAAAGAAAAGCAAGACCAGAAGTCAGCACAATTAGATAAGGGAATAATGAAACTGAGGAATCTAAGATTATGAACGTAACGAGATGAGAGAGGAACTTAGGGATTTGAAAAATATAGTTAGTGGGTATGAACAGATTTAGATTAGTTGTGGAGATTCAGAAGGTATGTAACTAGAGGAAAGAAATTCAGTTTACTAAAAAGAAAAGTCAATTTCTAGGTTTCCTAGAGGCTGCTCAACAAGAGGAAATGCCAATAACACATACAGAAGCTATTGAAAATAGTGAGCAGAGAGGGGCAGGTACAATTTCTGGGACTGATCAACAGATACAGCACCTGAAGATTGATGCAGTGGAACAGGGACTTGGACACATTCAAACAAAGGTACACAGTAAATTTAGTGAAGCATTAGAAAGAATTGTGTGCTCTTTTGCCGATGGAACAATCTAGAAAGTTATAGCATAGTTGATGAAAGGTTTAGAAAAGTGCAGAGTATATAAGAATTGTGTATGTTTGATGAAATGGAGATTTTAGAGGTCAAAGACATAGAGATTGACCATTCAGCACTGAAAAGTAGGCGGCACCAAAACTTTAAAGACTAGTAAAGCAAGAGGTTGATAGACATAAATCACTGATTATATTTAGCTTGGAAGATCATTAACTTGTTAGAGAAGAAAGTGAAGAATAGAAGGGTTGTGCATCAAAGTTACTGGAGGCTATAGGAATGTCAGATGCAGTTATTTTGATAAAGAAGAATTGGGGGTCATAATCAGGACATGAGGGAACATTTTAGTTGGAGCTATCTAGTCAGGAGGTTCTTAAACAGGCTAAAAAAAATTGAAAGCATGGAATTCATTGGGATATACATCAAATGGATAGACCAAGAGATGATAGGGAAAAAAGTAAAGAATACAGGCAGAAGGCAAAAAAAGGGAGACACCAAATGAGGCATGAGAATGAGTCAGCTTTGCTATTACTACATGGTTAGTGATGTTCATATTAAACAAAGTACTGTTATGCATACACATGCAAATGGGTAAATAGTAAATGGTAAAGAGCTAGAATTTAAGGATAGTATTAGGGAAATGCACCTGATAGTTGTTAAAGTTGTGGAAAAAAGCTTCCTTCAGATGTAAGATCTCACCTTTCTCCAGAAGGGTATATGAGAACAAGATGAGAAAGAAGAAAAAGGAGATAGCTTTAAGTTTCAGGAAATAGTGGAAATTTGCCCATTCATCCTATATATAATGGGAGAAGGAACTGCAGGAAAGTGCATAGTGGTATCGATATTTAATCTTCCAAAATATTTGAACTCATTTTAGACAGTGACAAATTTGCATTCTGGGGACTGATAGACTGTGACATATATTTATGGTCTCTGTTTCTTGCCTAAGTTTTCATTGGGGCATGGAAAGTTGTTAGACATCATGATCATCTTGAATAAATGCCCCCAAGCAGAGCATACCAGTGTTACCAAAATTTCAGTTATCTTTTAGGAATTATAGCACCATCATGCAGCCAATGTGAATGTAAAATTCACCGAGACTCATAAAATCTCAATTATCCAAGAGACAGCTGTTATTTACCATATTTCTTTTGATAAGAACTTGAACTTAACAGTGATGAAGAGGGTCTACAAAGTGATATAATGAAAATGATAATGGTTCTAAATTCTATAGAATAAAAACAGTAACAAGGCTGAGGAGACAGCACTTCACCCTGTGTACATAGGTGAATGAAGTGATGTACTGTGAACTTTTTTTTCATGTTGAAGGCTCCAGTCACAGACAAAAGTCCACATCAAGGCTGGGCCCTAATTGAAATACAGAGAGAATTGAGAAAGGGAGAAAAAAAGACAGAGAAAGCATTTACAAATTTTTGAGAAAGTGAAAACCCTGTCTCTTGAAATGAGCCAGGTCATAGTTATTGGGAAAGACATGACAAGGTAGAGAGTTCCCAAGCTTCAACGTGTAGGGAAAGAAGCAGTTTTCAAAATGGCACACCCTTGAGTTGCCGATGGCCTCACAATAATCATGTGACGAAGCAGCTTGCCGAGTATTCCGTGGTCTAACTAGTGGTGGGGGCACACAAACAGCCAGCTCTTGGGAGCAAAAGCCAAAGTAATACCTATAGAAAAGGGAAAGTGAACCAACATTGCGGCGTAGAGCAAGAGGGTCAAGTTTGGAAGTTAGCCTGGGACAGTTTATAAGTCGGATTGCTTTCGACTCAACTCTTGTCAAGTAAGGAAACAGAGCTAGAACAACCCCAAATGTGGGAGCAGTACTCCATACAAGGACAAATCAATCATGGTGAAGTGCCTAAGGATTGGTGTACTGCATGTATAGTACCACTGTATAAAGGCAAGGGGACAAAGATGAGCGTTCAAACTATATGGGTATAAGTCTGTTGAGATTACCTGAAAATGTGTATGGCAGAATAGTGATTAAAAGGACGAAAGCATATACAGAGCATTAGATTAGGGGGGAACAATATGGCTTCAGAAGTGTTAGAGGTTTTGTGGATCAGGTTTTGCTCTAAAAAACGTATGTGAGAAATACGTAGAGAATCAGAAGGACTTGTATGTAGCATATATGGATCTGGAGGAAGCATATGTCAGGGTTGATAGAGATGCTTTGTGGAAGGTATTAAGAATATATGGTGTGTGAGGTAAGCTGCTAGAAGCAGTGAGAGGTTTTTATCAAGGGGTGTAAGCATGTGTGCGGGTAAGAAGAGAGGATAGTGAGTGGTTCCAAGTGAAGGTCGGTCTGCGGCAAGGGTGTGTGAAGTCACCATGGCCGTTTATGGATTGGGTGTTGAGGGAAGCAGATAAAGATTCTAGGAGAGAGGGGAGGGTATCCAATCTGTAGGGGATGAATGGGCCTGGGAAGTAAGTCAATTGTTTGCTGATGATACAGCACTGGTGGCAGATTCGAGTGAGAAACTGCAGAAGTTGGTGAATGAGTATGAAGGTGTATAAAAGTTGGAACCGAGAGTAAATTTAAATAAAATCAAGGATATTAGGTTCATCAGGGTAGAGGGACAACAAAACTGGGATGTAGGTGTGAACGGAGAAAATTTGATAAAAGTAAAGTTCTTTAGATACCTGGAAGTGGAATGGCAGCGAATGGAACCATGGAAGCGGAAGTGAATCATAGGTTGAGTGAGAGGGCAAAAATGGGTATGTTTGAAGGTATAGCAATCCCAACAATGTTGTGTGGATGCGAGGCCTTGGTTGTAGATGAGGATGTGCGAAAGGGGATGGATGTGTTAGAAATTAAATACTTAAGGCCAATATGTGGTGTGAGGTGGTTTGATCGAGTAAGTAATGAAAGTATAAGAAAGAGGTGTGGTGATATAGAGTGTGGTTAAGAGAGCAGAAGAAGGTGTGCTGAAATGGTTTGGACATTTGAAGAGAAAGACTGGGAAGAAGTTAACAAAGAGGAAATATGTGTCAAATGTAGAGGGGACAAATAGAAAGGGAAGACGGAATTGGAGATGGAAGGATGAAGTGAAAAAGATTTTGAGTGATCGGGGCTTGAACGTGCAGGAGGGTGAAAGGCGTGCGCGGTATAGACTTAATTGGAACGATGAGATATACAGGAGTCGATGTGTCAGTGGACTGACTCATCACTTGTTAAGCAGTCGTATGAAGCCATAGAAAGGTCTGTTGGGCCTGGTTTTGGATAGGGGGCTGTGGTCTCTGTACAATGTCCATGATAGCTAGAGAACAGATGTGAGGAATGTGGCCTTTGTCTGTTCTTGGCGCTGCCTCACTAACGCTGAAAGTGGCGATGAAGATTGGGAATATATATATATATATATATATATATATATATATCAGTGAGATGTATGTTGACTCATAAGAGGCCGAGCTGTAACAAAACACAGTATCATTATTGGCAACATTACTACGATTTTGAGAATGAACAGCACGATCCATACATCCATACTGTGGAAGTAATTGTCGTAGCCGTGCTCGCCCTCCAGGTACCAGTCTGAGTCGACGTTGACGATGCAGCCCGGGTTCAGGTCAAGAATAATGTCTTCTATGCGACGGTTCTTGGCAAAATGGAATCTGGTTGGGAGGTTCCCCCGCGCGTACACCCGCATCTCCTTCTTCATATTGGCCAGCTGTTCCATCATCTCCAGCTTCACTTCTAGCAGTGGGATAGGAGGACGATGAATAAATCACAGCGAAGAATGGTTAAAGAAAGCACATTATTCATAAAGGAAATTAAAGATTGGAACTAATGATAACTAATGATAATAATTTGCGAGAAGTAATTAGTAAACGAATCGCAAAATGACCAATTCTATCGCTACACTGGTAAGACTAATGACCATTCATCAGGACAGGAAAGGATGTATTAAGATGATATCATTATCATTCCTTCCAAGCCCGACCCTCTTATGTCCTTACTGAACCTGAAGCTTCGGACGCTGTGCGAGGCGTCGTTGTTCTGTTTCCGTCCTGCAACGCGAGCAATATGAACATCTCCAAGCGTCGCTGCGTACCGTAGAAATAATATCTCAGACCACAAAGGAATAATATATCTCACAGGAAATCTAGTAACATCCGTTATTAAACACAGTGATGCCTGTATTCAAAGTGCTTACCCTTGGCTCTATGCAACAATGGACATGGTACAACTTCTAAATGAAACATTGCGGGAAAAATCAAATAGTCTGTGAAACTTTGCGGCTGTATCATTTCATGTACTTCAAACTGTTACTCAAGTACAGACCACCACGGTATGGATATTAACCTTACCGTTACCACAGACGTGGCCTTCCAAACTTACCCTCACTGTCATTTATAGGATCTATCCTGGCGAAGGCGCCGCCGAAGGCAAAGGCCGTTTCATTGATATCCGGAATGTAATCAGAAAGCTTGATTATGCAATCTTTCCCGGCCGCAGCCATGCCGTGGTCAGCCACAACCATAATGTTAACGTAGGAAGTGAGGCCGCATTTCTCCAGCTTGTCCAACAGCCTCTTCAGTACCTGGTCCAATAGCTTCAGCTGATCGTTTACCTGTTGGAGACACGGCAAGTGATGCCCGGCGTTACTCTGTGTATCACATTTATTACTGACTATTGTAAGTAACATTGTCAGGCGCCTGGATCTCCCACCACAGGAGGCCTACCACGGAATTGCTGTGGGAGATCCTGACGTCTGACTTCCAAGAAAGAGTCGTGGTATTACCCAGGAATTCTTTCCAGAGACTCCTGCAACCCAAGGCTGCGCTACTTCCAGTAGCTGGGAAATGTGGACTTCTTTTGGTGTGAGCATTTCTTAGGTGAAACTGTATTTCTAATGGTACAGTCTCGCAAGGGATCACTTTTCACTTTCCGTGTAACCCCTGTAAGCGGACTCCTGTAACACCTAAATATA
>JAYMFT010156488.1:5000-12515 GCA_038088735.1 Panulirus argus | reverse complement strand
TATATATATATATATAGTGGTCTCCTCTGGTGAGGCTCTATCAACGTCAACAAGTGTAAAGGGTTTTGGGGTTACATAATAATAAAAATGTAATAGTGTGTGTAAAATATGTCTGTTTCTGCTCTGTTGCCCTCACTACCCGCCCCCCTCCCTAAGCCATACATGTTACACAACTCTGTAACCCGGCGAACGCACGTACACACAAACAACCATTAATGTGAAGGAGAATAAACAAGCTGGAGTAAAGCACTCAAACACTCAGCACGTGCAAACAAAGACGCACGTGCGCGCAGCTGTTCCCACCGACCAAACAATCTCCCTCAGCCTTATTGCCGGAACTCTTCTATGACCGCATGGCTCTCCAGGGTGTAAGGAGAGAACGCACATAGGTAAAGTTAGATTACTTGGTCGTCGTGATATAGGTTAGCAGGTGATGGCCTCTTATAATGTGCTGTTGTTGGTACGGGTGTAGAGCCATGTGTGCTGACTCTGTGTCACCTGCTTCTACCCGCTGACTCTCCGCACGTCACCACTTGCGTCCTGGAGACAAACCTGTCACCACCAGCTGCCCATGTACACCTGTCACTATTCTTCTCCTCCCCTCGTCCATACCCTACCTCAGCCTGATGCTTGTTAACCTGGGTCACCACCACCTGCCCACTCAAAGTGGTGACCACCTGCTGCCCATCCACACTGGTGACCACCTGCTGCCCATCCACACTGGTGACCACCTGCTGCCCATCCACACTTGTGACCACCTGCTGCCCATCCACAGCGGTCATTATCTGCTGCCTGGAGGAGCCAGTCTCGTCAGTCTCATGGGTAAAGCGAGCAAGTCTCGCGATAGGCGACGCGCCGCCATTATGAGCGAGGCGATCACGTCAGCTGGTGGGCGAGGCGCAGGTGAGACGCCAGCCAGGAAGACACGTCGTAATCACGTTGCATCTGAGAATAACAGCCACGCACAAGTAGTGTAGGAAGATGTAGGTTTGACTGAATTGTTAGGAACAGGTGAATGGCTTTGCCTATTGTTATCTTGTCCCGGTAGAACTGAACCCCATGCACGGGGTGTGATACGACCACTGAATACGATAGCCTGGCCTTTGGCCTCATCCTTCAGAGTAAGGGAAAGTGCTTAAGTCGTCGGGCTCATGGGTCGTTGCGACGTGCTCAAGGACTCTAGCGTCGTAATGCACGACTGTACCGTCGAGCTTAAGGATTATAGTACCGTCGAGGTCAAAGATCATCCCGTCGTGCTCGAGGATTGTACCGTCGTACTTGTGGGGTGTACCGTCGACCTCGAGGGTTAAATCAACAATACCACCGGAAGAAGAATGCAAAAGTTGAATTTTGATCACCAGTCGAAAAGTCCTAAAATGTCATTGAGCAGAGAATTCAGCATCATGAAAATATGTGTTAAGATTCAAAAAGTATTTTGATTATATTATAATTTGTATCAATACGTCATCCAACCGTAGGTATATATTGACAAAAAAAACTGGTTATCATAAGTTTTGACTATAAAATATTTTTTTTTCCTGTTAGTGTTAACAATAATACCAATGTCCTCTCGAGAAATGGTATTCCCAGCTTACAGCGAATAACCCGACTGGGAACAAAATTTTGACGCTTGATTATATCGTAGCCCAGAAAGTCTGAAAAAATAGCTAGTCAGATGAAAAATGAAAACCCCTTTGACAACCTATCCTAAACTATGGATTAACTCGTTTTCCATTAAGACCTTTCTGCGTGTACGATGACATCTCAGTACGATAAATATAGCAGTCATCAGGGAGTCACACTATCCAGCTTCAACAGTCATCAGGTGGTCAGACTTTCCAGCAGGTGGTCACACCGCCCAGCAGCAGCAATCAGCAGATGACCACACTGACCAGCTGAAGCAGTCAGCAGTTGATCACGCTGATTTTTTTTTACGCGAAAATTTGCAAAACTCCCTTCATGGCAAGATGCAATTCACTAGCGTTTGCAGGGTGTTGCAGCTTCCCTACTCCTGTTCTTCCCTCCATCCACATCTTTGGTACCATCTGGAGGAGTCTGTAGGAGTAAATGTTCTCCCTTCACGACCCCAGCAGGCAGATGTGGTGGAGAGAGAGAGAGAGAGAGGAGGTTATAGATGGAGAGAGACAGATGAAGACAGCTTGAAAGATAGACGGAATGTGAAGGACGCAGACAGGGGGAGGACCGTGTGAGGGAGGGATGCAGTGCGGGATAAGGCAACTAATGGACGCGGGTGACGTGTCTGGCTCGGCGTCAAGTATGTGTCATGATAGTGTCATGCCACTGTATCGCGCCATAACAAACGCTCCCCAGGTACTCCACACCGCGTCATGGCAGACACTCTGTGCCACACCTCGTGTCATGGTTAGACGCACTAATGACTCACCATCAGTGACTCTTGGCAGACACGTACAGCTGACCCTCTAACAGCAGCTCATGGTAGCCTTTTGCTGGTCCTCTGCCAGCACGTCATGACAGACACTCTGCTAACCCTCTTCCAACAGGTTATGGCAGGCACCACAAAGCCTTCACCCGGAGGATGGCAGACACACGCTTCTGATTCTGCACCACCTCGCGAGAAACCCCGCAGAACCTTGCTAACACTCCACTTTGGACAAGCGACCCTCCTTTTATCGCGTCAAAGCAGACATCATTGCTCCCAAGTCGTGTCTGATAACACTCCTCCGGTGTATATATTAAGGCTGACACTGCTGACCTTCCTCCAGTATGTCATAACTGATAATATTGTCTCTGTTACAGAGTCATGTGAGAAAACAGGGCGTTATGGTGGACGCTCATTGCTGATCTCTCTGCTTTCATATCAAGGCGAATAAAACAATTTACAGGGTTTTAAAAAAAGACAAAATGGCAGAAACACATACAGCTGACACTCCCATAACATTTCTTGGTTGACACACACACACACAAACACTGTTGACCGTCAACCAACATACAACACTATGGTAGTAGTGGAGGAATAGAATAAGTTAACTTAAAAGTGACTGATGTCTCAGTGATCACAGAAAGTGCAGTCCGAAGTGGACAGCATTTGTTTAGTTATGGTGGCGTTACGATCTTCATTCACTGGTTTTCAGTCAGGTGATCCCGGGTTCGATCCAAAGGCACATAACGGTGAGATGCTTTACATCGATTTCATGTGGCAGAATATACTATGTATATGTGTACATGGTATGTATTCCGCCTGCTCGAGGTTACACAGCGAGTGAAAAGTCACCTTTGGTTGGTTGTATCGCTGGGAATACAGTCTCGTCAAAGACGATCTCACTCCAACAGAGTCTACATTTCCATGTCACTGGAAGTGGCACAGCTTTTTGAATGTAAAGCTTCATATAAAGGGTACCGTTTTTTTTTCTTCAGGTATTTACAAAACATGTAGAGCTATTGTTGGTGGAATTCCACAGGTCTATGAGTAAAATTCGGGGATTCCATCCTATATTAATCTTATTGTAGTACCAAAAGGTTCGGAATCTGGCTTAGTAGTTTTTGATAGTAGTGGACACAGACAAAGTTGAAGAGATTATCCAGTGGTCATTAGATCCTCAGGTGTAAGTAGGGTTATCATGTAAGGAGTGAAATGAGGTAAAGATTGAGAATGTCTGCATTGGTTCTGTGACAGTCATACACCCTAATTACCCTCTGAACAAGCTGCTTGAGTCGTTAAAAATGCAGAAGGCTTTGCTCTCAGAGTCAGTATCAGAAGAGTATTCAAACCAGGAAAGATTTCGGACTCTGAAGACAAGAACGATGATTTAGTCCTGTATACTTTCACGTGGTTCTTGAGTCTTCGCAAGGCCAAGGTTGCTTTATATATATATATTAGGCTCTTCCTTGTTCCATAAACCTTGAACTTCTTGAGGTCTGAGTTGAGTCATGATCCCTGACCTGCTCGATAATCACGGGGTTTCTTTATGAACTTTTTGAGCTGTTTTGCGACTCTGCTAGCTTGATTAACCTTGGTTCCTTACCTGATCCGTTCAGTGTACCCGTTTGTTGTTTCACTGTATCGCGGGCTGTCTTTGCCTCATGACCTCTGTCACATGCCCTAGAGGAGGTGGCGGGGGTTAAGGGAGGGGTTTCGTGAAGTCTCATCATTGAGGAATTCACATTAATCACGTATTTTTCATCGAATTATCAGCCTTTCATTCATTGCTGGCTTGCAGGTGAGATTGGCGGTTGTTAATGGTGACGTTTGACTTATGTCAGCGTGTCCTGGATCTAATGAAGATTGGGTTTTTCAGAGAGCACTGGACTGGTCCAGGTGGATGTGTTGCGGCAGCGGATGCCACCTCAGGCCCACCTCACCTGTCGCCCGTCTGAAGCAGCAGCCACGAATAAAATGATGAGTGTCGCATCCGCCGCTTCTCATTCCTGGCACCGAATACCTCCTCCCACCTTCCCCTTCATTATTCACTACCACAACTAACACAACCATCCCCTCCCACCGTTATTTACAACCAGCGCCTGCCATTGGTAGCTACCACTACTCGACACAGTTCTTTTTTAATGTTGAAGGCCCCAGTCACGGACAAAATTCCACATCAAGACCGGGCCTTAATTGAAATATAGACAGAAATAAGAAACGGAAAAAGGAAAGGCAAGGGAAAGTATTTACGAATTTTTGAGAAAGTGAAAGACCTATCTTTTGAAATGTGCAAGGTCATAGTTATTGGGAAAGACATGACAAGGTAGCGAATTCCAAAGCTTCGACGTGCAGAGAAAGAAGCAGTTATCAAAACGGCCCACTCTTGAGTTGCCGATGGCCACCTCCTTCTATGCAGCCAGTGCTATGACGACTTTCTCCACCACCCACTTCCACCACCAACACCACTGCCACTACCCACCACCACCGCGTCCCATCCCTACCACAAACCACGTCTGCAAGAAACACCAGTGCCACAAATCAGCCCCTTTAAGACAAGCGTACTTTCCATACTCTACGTTAACCTCTCTCTTACCACTGTGTATACTCCTGCCGCAACCCATCACTTCGAAATCTTTATCAAACACAACTCAGCCGTCTCTCAAGCTACTCACTGCCATCATGAACCACTTCAACCATGACTTAGAGTACGAAAATTCACCTGTTAGATTTACCACCAACCACTACACACTCGTGTGAGAATCTACCCTTACAATATACCCTCCACTGCAGCCATAAGCCCATCTTCACCTATAACTGTTCACACAACCTACTCCACAAATGCCCTTACCCATGTCACCACACATCACTTACACTCATCAGAAACCACAACTGATACCACATTATAACATCCCACCGACCGTCACTGATCCACCTGACCATTACCACAACCTTCACCACTAAAACCTTCACCACAACAACCATCACCATCATATCCACCACCGCTACAAGTGCCGCTACGACAACCATGACTATTGACACCCGTCATTGACTACCACCACCAGCAGAACCATAACGACGACCCCCGCCTCCCCGTCACTTCCCGTCACTTTGCCCTTCACTTACACGCCCAAATGCCTTCATCACCACCACATCTATCACCGCCACGGGCACCACCACCACCACCTTTATCACGACCATCAGTACCACAATCACTGGTATCATCACCACAACTGCTACTACTACTACTACTACTACCACTACCATTCATCGCTTTCAGGAGCAACTAAACGCTCGTGGGGTTGGTAGAGGGGATGATAATAAGTTGGTACTGATCGTTTGGAATAACAAACTGTAAAGTAGCTGTATAGGCAGTGGGCCTGAAGGGCCGCGTGATACCGAGAGTTCCATATTGGATAAGAGATTTGGTTGTGTCTTTAAACACTAGTATGTGTCAGGCGGGTGAGGTGGTGACGCCATCATACGGGGACTTGCATGGTTTAGGCGTAGGACACTGTAGATGGTAATGGTGCTTGGTGTGTCAACGGTCTGGCGATCCTTCTTCAGTTACTAATGTTCATCATGTTGTCACTCTCCCACTTGTACCAATAAGCAACACGTGGACAACAAAGAACAAGTTGTTCCTACTTTGATAGGGTAGTACCCTCGCTTTTTTGATGTTAGCTGAGATGGCACGGACAGCTGACGCACTAATCAAGGCCATCACATTAACGATATATATATATATATATATATATATATATATATATATATATATATATACCCTAGCCTGAGCCAGGCACCCATTTTATCGACCAACCTCTAGGGGTGGATGAACAGCTGCATTGACTGTGGTCTCGTTTGGCATTTTGTTATGTTCTTCCCTACTGTCTGGTTGCAGGGTAGGATAAGTCTTTCTTACCTGTGGTTAAGCTGGGGTTGGTTGCTCTCATAGTTCTGTGGTGGTGCTGGGGAGAAGGGTTGAAAAACAAACCCTCGGTAAAAGAAAAGAAAAAAAGAGAACCAGATGTGGGTTGCCTACTCGTTGCCGTGTGAATTTGCAGAGTGTATAATTTTTTTTGGGGGGGGTTCGAGTTTCGTGATATGACAGTTGCTGATTACCCATCTCTCGCCTCGTTGAGCAGTGATAAATAGCCTGTCTCTTGAAATACTCGATTGTGGTTAAACGACTCTTTTTCTTTCAGTTGATAACACAGCTTCGTTCGAGATGAATTCATTCTTTGTGGCCAACTTGCAGAGCCGTTTTGAAAATCGTTTTTAACTCCTTTCTCGCTGTAGGAAACATTTATTTTTTTCCTTTTCTAGATATGTAGATTACAGCCGTAGAGTTGATTAATGGGTAGATTGGATAGGGAAAGAAAACGGATTGGGGCACAGAATGAAAATGGGGGATAGGTGTAATATGTTGAGGGATTTTACACTGAAAAGTTAGGGGTGTTTTTGTTACATATGTACATGTGTCTTTATCTTTTTTTTTGTAGGACAGTATGAATTTATTTTTTTCCCTCATACGCCCGGCAGCGCTGGTCAGTATCTGCCCATTCCCATTTTCTGTGGGGGCGCCAACTTTAAGAACGGGGAGGGTGGGGGAGAGAGATCTCGAGTCATTTATATACTTCCCAGTGGATGACATGAGGATCGAGTCCCATCATAACCTAGATTTGAAAACTGTCTTGCCGACTGGGCACCTCCGTCCAAGACCGGCGGAGTGTTTAGGAAGAAGACCCGATGGGGGTTGGGTGCTGTCATACGCCGAAGGAAGTGTTATTTGTGCTGACTGCTCGTGTGTGTGTGTGTGTGTGTGTGTTTGTGTGTCTCTGTTACTGTAATGTATTTGTCTCTGGTGGTTAATCTTCACATCGTTTCTAGGGTGATTACCTTTGCTGTTCTTGTGATTAATTGTTTGTTCTAAGGTTCAGTCCTTGACGATAGAAAAGGCCACCAGATGTGTTTTTCAGGGAAATGATTAAGGATTGTAAAGTCGTTGTCTGTGATCATATTAATCCTGGCCGCTGGAATTCTGGCTGTGCAAATGTCTGTAAATCTCGAGAATTACAGTGGAATGCCATGAAGCCTCATAACTCGAAGGACAAACA
>JAYMFT010156477.1:0-12515 GCA_038088735.1 Panulirus argus | reverse complement strand
CCTTTCTTCTCATCTTGGTTACATCCACACACATTCAGACACTCCAGTCTGAGCCTTCGAGGAGGATGAGCACTCCCCGCCTGACTCCTTCCTCAGCTTCCCCTTTTAGAATACATACAAATACATATTTGGAAATTAAAAATGCTACAAATTTATGTAAACTAAGTTGAAATATGATTCTATAGAAATAATTTATCATTTATCATCAATTGGCAGTTTCAGTACCTTGATCACAATATTATGAAAGTAATTATTTAAGAATAGGGAGCTTAAACTACAAAAATGATAGTCTTATCACAACATCACTTGTAAAACAAGTTATGATACTTTCTATCAGATATGAGTATGATACATTAATCACAACTTCAAATACAAAAGTACTTATTCGTCAATTGGCAGTTTAAAAACAAAATATTTCTGCAGCTTCAAAACTAGCCATTTGCTATAAAGATCTTCATAATCAGTAAGATGCACAGGTGTGATAGCCAATAAAGCTAGAGCTTATGCATAAATCAACACAAATAATGAGTTCTCGTTACTTTTTTAGGCCTTAATGCAGCATGTGCACGAACATAACATCTAAGCTGTGGTACAACTACCGTGGGAGGATTACTCTCAAGGAAATGTCTTTCCTAAAGGCCAGAATGATGGAAACCACAGATGAACTAGGCATTGCACTGTGACTTTGCATAGCAAACCTCTCAATCAGCTAGTGAGTGAAAAAGTTTCAAGCAACAGTGACCTTTTGCCAGTCCTTACTAAATATAAGTGGTAAGCATTCAAGAATGACACAGAAATCAAATGAAAAAATAATTTTATGTACCACTATGTGGTTTGCATACACATTCAATGGAGCTAATGAGCATATCAAATTTATATGATAAATCCAATGATAGTCCAAAGTGGCCAAGTGGATCAAACAACAAATAGGGCTGTCTGTACCTCTAACTACGAATTTGTTGACTTGCATGTTTAATAACAGAACACAACATGGTAGTAAAATAACATTTATGTACAGATGACTCTATTTTACTTACCTGAGCAGTTATTGGTGGTACACTAATACTATACTTGTAGCAACTGTGGTACGTCAAGTGATGTTGGATGTGGCCTTGGTGGTGGTGGTAGGGATGGAGGCAAAGGTGGAGGTCACAAAAGATCTCACTTACACCAGTAAGTACTACGTTTACAATAACAATTTTGTGTTACACTTCCTTATCTACTTTAAAGTCACTATTAAGGCACAAAATAATGTTATCTGGGACAAATATGTTACAAATCACAGTACAGGGTAAGATATGCTGGTAGCATGGCCAGTGCATCAAGACTGACTTTATGCTTTGAGTAGCCAGAATGAACAAACCTCCATACAGCAGTAGTAAGACTTTATACATGTATCAATATTTCATTACAATACAGGGAAATTATTCCTTTTTCAGGAATAAATTATTTTAATAAACCATAAATAAAGTGCATTATATATAATGAAAAATGGCATATTCATTCAAGATGCAGTAAAGGTGTTTCCAAGAAAAAACTTTAGAATCTTATCTTCTGTTTATAATTTCATGAAATACTAATTTGTACAGTATATTAATATACATATTATTACAACAGAAATACAGTAGTACAATAATTCTCATGTACACAAACTGTATTGTTGATGATATTATGCAGAGGCTGATTTGGTCTATCATTAGCTGTATTGGACTAATTCTGATAAATCAAATAGAATAGTCCAATCGGGCTTTGGTTATCCGATAAAGCCAATTTACAATTAATACAGAGTCCAGTTTAGCCTAGTTTTACTGTACCTCACTAAGGTGAGTCAGGCTTGTATGTATTATACAAAAAAAAAAAAATTATATAAATAAATAAATAAATAAATTTAGATGTGTAATTTACAAATGCATTATAATCTTTTACAGTAGGTTAAATATATATGTTATATGATGGCTGTAAAAAACTGTTAATAACAGCAGTTAACCAGGTGAAACTTCGCAATGATTACTCTATGTTAGTCTTACTTACCACTGCTAATGTCCAGGACTTACTGTGTGATATTTTGACATTTGTGTCCACAGGATTGGTAACTTATGCAGATGGGTCCAATGGTTTCCCTCGGAATGAAGGTTTCTTCCAGGACTGTCGCTTCATGCGCAAGACTAGATGTCCACAAGTGATCCAGCGTGCACAAAAGGTGGCACATATTGCCCGTGCACAAATGGATCAGTAGCTTCCAATTCTCCTAAATACTTTATTGGACATATCCAGTGTTAGTAACATGAAACATCCATTTGGAAAATTTCTTTCAATAAATCAGTTGATTATGATTCTTATTTATTTACTTCATCAATGGCAGTAAATTCTACAATTTTCATTACTTTTCCGTGACTCCAGTATCAGCTGCAGAACTATATAAAGTAACCATGAACTATACAAAGTAACCATCCTGCTGCCTTTGACTCAAGGATTTTAATGAAATACTGTGAATTAAGCCTAAACCAACATAAGAAGTTTGTTAAAAAATTTCAGTGTTCATATATGGAAGGTAAAGTACAAAAGGATGTGGCAAGGAAAGATGAATCTAAATACAGAAAAAAATTATCTTAATAAGGAATAAGTGTAACCATTGGCACAAGCATAGTTACATTCATATTAAAGCCCCTCGTAGTAGTTGGTCATGTATTATGAAACTACATTATCCTTGAAAAAATGCCCATATTGTAATGGAAGAAATTAGCTGGTTGAGGTTGGCAGGCCTGCAAAGTCTTGGCAGGGAGTCTGTTCAGTGGGTTGGTAGACAGGGGCATGCGCAAAGTGACTGTAACAACACCAGGTCCATTATGTATGGTGGAAATTTTGCCGTTATCTAAGTAGGTATGTGGCTGAGTTATGGAACAAGGTTGTATATGGTGTATAGAGAGTCACAGATTGTTGTAATGGCATAAGGAATTCCTGGCAGTGAGGATATTGTGCATTTTTGACAGGAATCTTACGTTTCATCCCAGTAGCAAAACCCAACTTCATTTCAGTCTCGACAAACTCACTCTTATACCAATACAGTAATTGACCTATCTGCTGCACCTGATATAGATCCACACTGTCTTCTTCTGCATGTACACCCACACGTTGCCAGTACTCGTGAGCCACTTCTGGGGACATAGTTTCCTCAGCTGTATGGCTGCTAACACCCATTTTTCTCACTTCACATTCATATGGCACCTTAGCAAGTTTCCACTGCAGCCTGAGTTTTATATCAGTTTTACCAACTTTAGCCACCAAAACCCAGCATTCACCTCTGGCCACCCTAGTGTACTTGGGAAGACACAAATATCCTCCCGCAGCCAATAGCCATCCCTGTTTTCTAATGGCTCCAACATCACACAAAAATAACACCATAACAGAGTACATAGGGCTTGCCCCACCTAACTCAAGAAAAAGAAAATTCGAAGTACATATGGATTCCTGCATAGATCATTGAAACACAACAAAAATCTACTTAGTTACAAAAGAAATATTACAAGAATAATCTTTGCCACATACAAAACAATAAACACACGTGTCAATTTCTCTTCAAAACTAAATGAAACCTTTGCCATGACTTTAAATACAAGATTCCTAAAAGTTCAGAAATTGTTGACATCCACGGAGCTCACTATCTACACAGTGCCTGATAACTTTCTTAATCTAAAATTACAAATTACTTTGGGCAATGTGGCCAAACCTTACCAAGCCAGTCAGTTTAATAGTTCACATGCTTTTACCTTAATTGCCTCCATCCATAAACTTCTCTACACCTTAACCCTAAATACCAGCACTATTTTGTCACACTCCAAGTCCTGCTCCAACACTAACTCCACAACATATCATTCTGCCTAACCACTCTGGTGTAATGCACTTCTGGATCCCAGCCTGAGTACTATGTCAAACTGTCCCTTCATCATAAACACATGGTCTGCCAGCTTAGTACCAATATCCGTGCAGTCTTGCTACAGCATGTGATATTCTATGCCGCTCCACAGAACTGAGTAGATCTCATCTGGAACATTTCCTCTCCCTAAAGGATACCTTGGCCTCAATACAACAATCTGTGAAACAACACAGTAGGCCAGAACGTGCTGTATACTTCTTGGTATTGCACCTCCACTTACGGCCTATGTCCCTCAGACAACGCCTAGTTGCCAACACTCTGATTCCTCTCAAAAATCCACAATATCCTCACTGCCAGGAATTCCCCATATCATTACAGCAATGTATGATTCTCTGTGCACCATATACAACTTTGTTCCACAACTCAGCCACATACCTGCTTAGATAACAGCAAAATTTCCAGCACATATAATGGACCTGGTGTTGTTACATATGCCATGTGCATGGCCCAGGTTACCAACCCACCAGACAGGCTTCCCACCAACATGCCGCAAGCCTGCCAACCTCAACCCACTAACTTCCCTCATTACAATATATTTTAATCTTTTATGTTTCATGGTTTTGCTTTACTTTCTACCTTCCATGCATGCTCACTTTAGCTTACCCCTGTTGTACACTCAAATTTCTATTTCTTTTAAGACAGTTGCTTGATGTCAGTTCATCTAATAACCAAACCTACATACAGTCCTTCATCAAATGTTCTCAGCATGTTGAGAGACTGTACAAGCCAAATATTAAAGGAACTTACAGGTCAAACATTGAGGGGCTTTACAGGTCAAATGTTGGGGGGCTTTGCAGGTCAAATCTTGTGGAACTGTGCAGGTCAAATGTGAGGAACTTTACAGGTCAAATGTTGAGGAACTTTACTGGTCATATGTTGTGAAACTACAACAGTCAAGTGTCATGGGGCTGCATGATATTTTTTCCAACCATTTCTGGAAGTGAACTTGAACAAATAATTTTTTTTTAATTTCAATGAATTAGGGCTACCTCTTTTTGTACACCTACCTCTTTTTATGTGTTAAAAAGTAACTTGGTACCGATGGCAGAATTTAAGGTTGTCATATATGATGTCTGTCAACAGGAAAGACTTTCAGCAACCATCTCTCTTCTTTTCATGTGTGAAAAGACAGAATTCAGGAATAATTTATGAGAAATTCATTGGATTTGTTATGAACAGAAATTCTAATTCTGGGAAACTTATTTGTATGTATATTGACAACTGCAAATCAAACTAGACATTTGCAATGACTTTTACAATAGTTTAATGCAACATTAAAGAATATACATAGCAAGTTCAACAATTTCTAAACCCATCAGAATCCTGCCTTTTATAAGCACAGCATCATATGGGCTAAACAGCATATTCATTGGTGGTCCAGTGTTGTATGCTGTAGGCTTGTTGACCTACTAGTATTTTTCAAAATACATCACTCGATGCTTGTTACTTTAATAAACTGCATCAGCCACAAACTGTAGGTTCATCTTGTCCAGCTTATCTTTGTGTATATGAGCTAGAGCATCATTGTTTATTTGTTTTGTCCCACCATTAAATACAGATATGGCCTGAGGCACCAGGAAGTACTGAACAAGTGCTGCGCCATTGCAGTCATTACTGGAATGATGTGAAAAAACTTTACTAGGATGTATGCCTTGCTAAACAATTCAGGTGTTTTACTGTTGAGCCAAACTACCTTCTTCATGATTTTGGGTCTGTCAATTGTTCCAACCTGATTCTCCATGTTGAGAAGCATTTTCATCTAGTTCTCTAACCTCCTTAGGTCAATGTTGCCTTCATATACTAATACTACGTAGCTCATCTGGTATACCTTTTCCTTCTTCATTGTCTAATCCAAGCAGAATCATTCTATGTGATTTGCCACAAGGAAAGTGTTGTCACTGAAACATGCCCTATGTTGACCTAAAAGAACATTCCAACACCTGAACGAACTGACAACAGCAGTAGTCAGAGGGCAATTCATACCGAAGGGCATTCTCAGGAGTTTTGTCCAGTTTCTTTAATGGTCTTTGATGACAGGGCAGCCTTGGATCTACATTGAACTCATGTTTTTCTGTGTCAACTAAAAATTCACCATATATGAAACGTGGACTTCCACACTTATAAAAGAGTTTCTTACTTTTTCATTTTCCTCACCAAATTAACTTATCATTTGATATCTTCTCCACTCACAAAATGCTTCCATTGCATCCATCCCCTGATCACTTCTCTAGAATCTCCACATAATATACTTAGCCATAATCAACTCCCTTACATCATCAACCTATCTTTTATGCTGTCTACTTCTTGTACTTTTTCCTGTCATCTGACATATGTATTACATGACCATACCAGCCTATGACTTTCATCCCTGCACCTCTCTAATGGATTTTTCACACCTTATAATCTCACAGTTTCAGTCTATCTATCCTTCTAATTTCATAACCTCTACACAATATATTCATCTCTATTGCTCTTATTTCTTAACTATCCTGAACTATATACGCTAAGATTTCACAAAAGAATATCAGCAGTGAAACGAGTACTACTTGTGGAGGCTTCTTGCACACTACACATTAGTATCCTTCATACAACTAAAAGCTATAGGAAAAGAATTTAAGTTAATCACTATCACAGTCACTCTAAAGGTAGTAATTGTCTTTCTCAAAACTCAGTTACTGCATCAAATTAATTTCATTAAAAACTCCTCAACTTATAATAGAAAAATTATGAAGATGACAGTTTTCCCTGAACATACCATGGATAGCATATTCTTCTTGATGATCCATAGGCAATATCATTGGTTATTGTGTGAGTTGTTTCTTCACAGTTTGATGATTCAAAGAATGACTTAGTTGAATTTTCTTTTTTTCATCTTTAGCAATGATCTTCATAGAGTTCAGAACTCTTCCTTTACAATGTTATGTTATCCACAGGGGCCATTACAAATGAGCGAGGGACAATTCAGGCCAGCTTTGGAAAATGGTCCATCTTGCAGATAATGAATTCAGTACCACAACCAACTTTTGCTTTCCCTTCTTTGAGACTACTAGACTTCTTTATTGGTAAATGAGACATGAAACAGTCCTTAGGTATCTATTAGCAAGCATTATCTGTCATCCTTGTGGTTACTGTGGCAGGAACTGTGGCATAACTGACCAGCAACGTAGTGGAACCCTTGACCACAGTGATCAAAAGTAATGTGAATAGCTGCTCACCTATGTAAACTTTTATATACTAAACTAGCTCTTTTGACTAAAAGTCTTATGACATTGTAAATATTCAACTGGATTCTCTCCTATCTAAATGGTAATGTGCTGCACTACATTCTTCCTGCAGTCAAAAGTCATTAGACACTGGGAACAATCATATGGCTTCTCACCTGTATGAAGTCATGCACTGCAGTTGATTTCTCCAACAGGAAGATGTCTTTTAACACTGTGAACATTAATATGTCTTCTTTCCAGTATAAGTAACTGTGTGACCATGAATGCGGCTTTTCTCTTAAATTAGTATTCATGTGGTTCGCTAAAGTACATTTTCAGGTAAAGGTCTTTTGGAAATGAACACTCTATCAATTTTCTCCTGTTTGAATAGCTATGTTTTGCACTAAGTGACCCCTCCAGAAGAAAGCATTTTGGCAATATGTAAATTCGTGTAGTTTTCTGTAAGAATGGTCATGTGGTTCACTAACAGTACTTCTCTGGGAGAAGGACTTCTGACAATGTGAACATTAATGTGGCTTCACTCCTAAAAGTACATTCATGTGCTGCATTGTATGAATCTTTAAGGAAAGGGTCTTTTGGCACCATAAACAATCATATGGCTTTTCTCCTGTATACCTCACTCTCTCATGGTCCTTCCATTAAAACTCCACTCCACTAACTTTTCTCTTTACGCTGCTAAACCTAATAACCTTGATTTTATTTACATTTACTCTTAACTCTCTCCCTACAAACATTCTCCCAAATTCAGACACCAGCTTGTGCAATTTCTCACTTGAATCTGCCACCAGCAAACAATAAATGACTAAAATTATCTGGTCAGACAGATTGCAGATTTGCTCCTCTCGGCAAGACTCTTGCATTCGTCTCCCTTACCACTACATCCATAAACAAATTAAACTGTCATGGTGACTTCACACATCCCTACTGTAGACCCACCTTCACCTGAAAGTACTCACCCTCCTCTCTACATACTGGCACACATGCCTTACTCTCTCGGTAACAGCTCTTCACTGCTTTGAGCTTTCCTCCCAAACCATGTATTCACAGTACCCTTCACAGAGGTTCTCTATAAACACCATCATATGATTTCTCCAGATCCAAAAATACTACATACAAATCCCTGTTTCACTAAGGTACTTCTCACACACATTTTTCAAAGGAAACACCTGATCTACACATTTACTACCTTTCCTGAAACCACAATGTTCCTCTCCAATTTGATGTTCTGTACATGCAACCACACTTTCAATCACTACTATCACACAACTTACAGGTTCACTCAACAAACTTATTCCTCAGTAATTTGGTGGGGTGGTTAGGCAGGAAATTCAAGAGTTTTGGAGAGAAGTGCGAGTATGCAGTCCGTTAGGGATGAGAGGGCCTGGAAAGTGAGTCAATTGTTGTTCACCAAAGATACAGCACTAGTGGCTGATTCAAGTGAGAAACTGCAAAAGTTGGTGACTGAGTTTAGAAAAGTGTGTGAAAGGAGAAAATTGAGAGTAAACATAAATAAGAGCAAGGTTATCAGGTTCAGAAGGGTTGAGGGACACATTAGTTGGGATGTAAGTTTGAATGGAGAAAAATTGGAAGTGAAGTGTTTAGATATTTGGAAGTGGACTTGGCAGCAAAGGGAACCATGGAAGCGGAAATGTCATTGGGTGGGGGAGGGGGTGAAGGTTCTGGGAACAATGAAGAATGTGTGGAAAGAGAGAATGTTATCTCAGAGAGCAAAAATGGGTATGTTTGAAGGAATAGCAGTTCCAACAATATTATATGGTTGCGAGGCATGGACTATAGAGAGGGTGGTATGGAGGAGGGTATATGTGCTGGAAATGAAATGCTTTAAGACAATATGTGGTGTAAGGTGGTTTGATTGAATAAGTAATGAAAGGGTAAGAGAGATGTATGGTAACAAAAAGAGTGTGGTTGAGAGCAGAAGAGGGTGTGTTGATATGGTTTGGACATATGGAAAGAATGAGTAAGGAAAGGTTGACAAAGAGGATATATGTGCTGAAGGTGCAAGGAACAAGAAGTGGGAGACCAAATTGGAGATAGAAGGATAAAGCGAAAAAGATTTTGAGTGATCAGGGCCTGAACATGCAGGAGGTTGAAAGGCATGCACAGAACAGATTTAATTACAACAATGTGGTATACTGGGGTTGACATGATGTCAAAGTGAAACATCCAGGGAAAACCATGGAAAGGTTTGTGAGGCCTGGATGAGGATAGGGAGCTGTGGTTTAGGTGCATTATACATGATAGCTAGAGAATGAGTGTGAGCGGATGAGTCCTTTTTCCATCTGTTTCCTAGCGCTACCTTGCTGATGCAGGGGGTGGCTATGCTGTTTCCAGTGGGGTGGGGTGGTGCTGGAAATGGATGAAGGCAAGCAAGTATGAATAGGTACATGTGTATATATGTATATGTGTGTATATGTTGATATGTATATGTACGTGTATGTATATATATGTGTATATGAGTGGATCGGTCTTTCTTCATCTGTTTCCTGGCGCTACCTCGCTAACGCGGGAAATGGTGATCAAGATAATAAAATAAAAAATAAAATATAATACACAATGACATTTTAGACCATTTCTCTATAATCTTCCAGTTTAACTGGTGAAAAAAAAAATCACTTACAAAAGTACCATATTTAATAAAAAAAAAATAAATTCACTAATGAAATAGCAGTAATAAGCTGTGTATCACCTTTGAAAATATATGGGGGCGGACAAGGCTTTTTGTGGACACTGTTGTAATTGGAGGGCAGCCATCAACCAGGGAGGTATATTAACAGTAATACCTACCTGGATATTGGGAGGGTTAATAATGCCTGCATGGTGAGCCAGCACTTTGGTGGTTGTCATAATGCACTCCTCTGACCCAGTTAGCTCTTGTTTCTTTCTGACTCACCCACAATGGGACTGCTGGCATTCTGTCCACAAACAAACAATCTCTCCTTGACTCTGTGAGTGGAGCCTTCAACATAAAAAAAATAATGACTGACAACACTTAACTCACACAAATTAGTCTTCGTAACACTAAGTTATCCTGCAATGAGCACTATGTGTTAGCCCAGCTTTTAGGAAGAAGAAAGGAGCAATAGATAGAAACAGTGGTTTGAATATTAAGCAGAAGCATTAGGTAAGAATTCAAGGATGTGGAGGAATGCAGTGTTGAGTTAGTGGCATATGAGTGAATTTGGTTATTTGTGAAAGAAAGGAAATCATTGAGAGAAGCCAATCCATCACCAAAGAGATGGATCGATCATAGAGAAAGCTAGATACAAGGGAGCAAAGTGAGGAAGGGAAGCCAAAAGAAGGGAGCTTAGAGATGAAACCACAGTGTCACACCCTGTCATTGGCTTTGGATATACCAAGGGCAACTACATAGTAATACCCAGAATCTTTCAGGGATGATGACCAGACATTAGTAAGACAGGAAAGAATATCACCAGTGGATCTTGCCTTAAGGAAGCCATACTGATGGTCAAAGTGAAGACTCTGAGATTCAAAATAACAGAGAATAGGGTCGCTGAGGGGGGATTCAAAGACTTTGGAAATGGTAGATGTCAAAGCAACAGGATGACAGGTAAAAGGGTTAGAACAGTTAACCTTCTTAGGGATGGGATGTACCAACACATGCATCCAAGATGAAGGGAAAGTTCTGATTTTTAAACAGAAACAAAACAGACAAGCAAGCACTGGTGCAAGTTCAGAGGCACACTCTTTCAGTACACAGGGATGGATGCCATCAGGACCATAAGCCTTGCTTGTATCCAGAGAGGGAAGCACTTTTCGGACAGTTTGAAAAGAGATTATAAGAAGGGGCATAAAATTAGTAAGAGGAGCATCAGGGGGTGAACGAATGTTAGAGTCATCCAAGATAGAGTCAGAGGAGAAATGGGAACCAAAGAGAGTTTCTATGGGAGTGACAGCCACAGTACCATCAGAATGGAAAAGTTAAGAAAAGGTAGAGCAACTGAAGTTGTTAGTGATGACCTAAGCTAAAGACCAGAAAGACCTACCAGTAGATGATAAGGCAAGGTGTTCATACTTTCTTTGAATGAAGGAATGCTTTGCCTCACAGATAATATACTTGCAATGATTATGGGCAGAGATAAACGCTGAATGGGAGCCAGAGGAAGAAGAGTTTTTCCAAGCCCGATATGTCTCATCTCTTGTTTGAATGGCCTCAGAACAGGAACAGTTGAACCATGGATTGGAAGAAGAGGGGATAAATACTTTCATTCCCACATCACTAACCACTGCTATGAATTTGGTGGAGAAAGAAAGCATCACCACATAACAGAGCAAATCTGCCAAGTAAAGTCAGAAAAGAATTTTCGAAAGTTATTCAAGTTAGCTTTGTTGAGGTGCCAAAATTTACATTTAGAAAGTATACTGGAGGGGGAGACTCCATTAAAATACATACCAATTGGGAATGAGACTGTGTAGTTACAACAAGGAGAATTAGAGGTGAAAAACAAACCCAGAATATTAGGAGAGTGATCACAGGAGTCAGGAATAAGGGTGGGGTGGGAGATAATTTGTTCTGGATCTTAATATTAAGAATGGAGAACGTGAGGGCTTCCATCCTACCACCATCCATATGGGAGGAATTCAACTACTCTCTAAGGTGACTGTTGAAATCCCTGGAGCAGAGGACCTCGCCTATCAGGTAGGAGGATGCCAGTCTCATGGAAGGAGTTTAGATAGTCAAAGAATATGAAATTTGTAGAAATAGGAGAAAAGCAGGTAAAACAAAGGAAATATGTGGTAGTTGGGAGACAGACCTTGAGCCAGATAACATCAAAGTTTGGCAACTCAAGGTCCTTGAGGCGTGCAACACGGGTGCTGATGTTGGAATACGCACAGACACCACCTTTGAACTGGAATCATGAGTGGAGATTATAGTCAGATATGAAGAGGGGCTAGTGAGAAACACATTAGACAAGTGGGTCTCAGAGAAAAGTTAGATATTAGGAGAGCACTAGACAGATGGTTTTCCACAGAAGAGAGGTTACTAGAGAGACCATGAATGTTGGTATAGTGAATAGAAAAAGAGGCAGATCTATCAGAGAAGGAAACCTCATGGGAGGGGCTGGTACTACTACTGTCTGGCAGTAGAGTTAGGTAGGAACCCAAAGATTCTTAGCCTTCTGCCAGTAACCTGTTAAGGGTGAAGCATTAAAGGCTAAAAAGTGGCACAAGAGTTCACCAGTTATGGAGACTATTGCCATGGCCACCCCCTTGAGGGAGTTGCATTTGGGAACAGGTGTCAGAGATGCATAGATAGATAGATCATGATCTATCTATCTGTATATATATATATATATATATATATATATATATATATA
>JAYMFT010156466.1:0-12515 GCA_038088735.1 Panulirus argus | reverse complement strand
TATATATATATATATATATATATATATATATATATATATATATATATATATTCATACATATTCGCCATTTCCCGCATAAGCGAGGTAGCGTTAAGAACAGAGGACTGAGCCCTAGAACATACAAATCGACATTCATTAATGATCACATATACTACACTATCAATAATAGCTTGAGAAATAAACGAGTCTGTTTGTGGCTGTAATTCGCCATAATATGAAAAATGTATAAAATTATGTCATATGTGTAAAAAAAAATAACTAATCTATACATTTGCTTGACAAATTCAGATTCAACTTCCAGAGTCATATTTGCTTTCAAGAACTGTAAGTTTTACCGTCAGTAAATAACATGAGAAAATAATGAAGATTTGAACTTTCGAGTAATTTCTCATCGACGTAAATGTAAAGGCAACACATGCATGTACTGAAATACTTTTCTTGGACACGACCTCTGACAATACAAACGTAGTGCCACTAAACACAATCGCGAGCAAGTACCAGTACTACTCAGTGCAGCTCACCAGTGTTAGCACTCAAGTTAGCTGGTTGTGGACAGACCACCTTTGGCAACGACTAACGCTCAATAGTTCAGAGCCGCTCGTTCGGCCTGAGGACCGAATGCTGATATCAGTTTTGTCGGAAAACTTCCCCGCTATCTGTGTCCCAGCGTCGTACTAGGCGAGCTGCTCGAGCGGTGGCTTTGGGTTTTTCAGGTCAAGGGTTTGATCCTCTGTCGCGTGTCTTTGTATGTCTTCGTGGTCAAGAGGCTTCTTCACACCCCCACTCGAGCGAGGTAAGAGCGAGTATCTTTTCGTTCTGGAAGTACGTAAACCGCTGCCTCGAAGACACACAGAGACGGCGTGTCTGCGACGGCGCAGCGCGTCTGCTCAATTGCGCTTGTGGACCCCATGTGCCGGAGATAAGCGCTGCGCTCACACCGTTTTACAACTGTAATGATTCCGCTTTACTTTCATGTCTGGGGAGGCATTCCCACTATAACAACTTCCTGCCCAACATCGCTAACGCAAGAGAATTCCCATCAAACCATTCCCTGCTCAGCATCTCATACCCCAGGTATAGAATTCTGTCCGAGAAAAAGATGAAAAAGATCCTTTGAAACAACACACGCTACAGACCTCCCACTAAAGATCTCCTGACTGGACAACTCCGCGGTGAAGAACCCTCCCATCCTAGAACACGTGAACAAAAGCCTAAGAGACAACTTACCACGGACGAACGCTGTTGACCCACTCTGCTTTGGGAAATATCCCCGTGTAAGAGCTCGCCGAAGAGCACCCCATCGGGCAACTCCCCGTTTGACAACCTGTATCCGTCTGACAACTCCCCTTAATACAACCACCCTTCAGGTAACTCCCCTTGAGAAAAAAAAGAACAAAACTTTCTCTTAAACGACTTCCCTTCCTGCAACTCTCCCTCAAACAACTCCCTTTCGAACAACTGCCCCAATCGTAACATCGGTGAGCAGCGAACAACTCCCAGCCGAAAAAAAATATGCCGAACAAGTTCACTGTGAACAAATCTTTGTTCAACAAGGTCTTGAAATAGACTGACCCCTGCACAATACTTCTTGAAATATGGGCTTAACATAGGTGTTGCAAGACAAAAAATAATATCCTGCAGTGCCATGGAACAAATCCGATGGTCCACATGAACATCACTCCTATGTTTGTATGTATCAAAGGTAATCGCTCATAGATTCTTATGATGTGTCGCTGTGAACATAATAATAATAATAATAATAATAATAATAATAATAATAGTAATTATGATAATAATTATAATAATAATAATGATAATGATAACAGTAACAAAAGCAAATCTCAGAGACCACGTATCAGACAAGCTTTGGAGTTTGTCGAGGTCCCCTTGTAGGCTGATGCGATCCTTCTTACTCTTCACTTCCTTCATGACCTTGGCATCATCTGCAAACATATCCAGATATGAGCCTAAGTCCTCCAGCAAATCGTTTACATAAAGCAAGAGGAGCAATGGTTCCAGGATCGGAATTTTTGTTGCACTACTGGTGACCCCAAACCAATTCGGGAAGGCTCCTCTGACATGCTTCCTTTATTACCTTCCACATAGGCAATTCCCTATCCATCGAAGGAGTCTGTCCCTTATTCATGGCAAGAAACCACCTTCTTCACGAACCTCCAATGCGGTAGTGTCAAATGCTTTCTAGCAATCCACTTCAAGCAATGCATCCAAGTTCTAGTGAATTGCCTTACCTAGGCCGTGAAATCCGATCTAGACACTTCCTTATCCATTCAGTTGAACACAACTGACACCTTCCTGTAGACAGTTCGTCGCCTTCACTATTCTCCTTAGGTGAGACTCTGGCGACAAGATAGAGATGATGTTGACTCCCAAGTCTGTCTAACACACTGCCAATCAAACTGCATAAAGAATATCTGATAGCTCCCAACCCAGATTAACTCGAGCATTTTCTATACCACCGACAACAGAGACATTTAAAAGGTAGAATCTTTGTGGGCGTTTTATGGATACACGTCCATGTGTCTGTTATTGTTATCCCCTTTCCTGAAAAACATTGTGTTCGACATTACTTCTGGAGATGACTGTTAGACATTGGTCCATTTTCTTGGGAGGAAAGTTATCCTTTCAACGTTTTTTGTAAATTGATTTATCCTGATCATAATGATTATGTACACAGGTTATTGCAAAAGGTTTTGTTACTGTCCAATTTCACATTACCTAGGGCCACCAAGTATATATATATATATATATATATATATATATATATATATATATCCTGTAGATAATGTATGTACTCCAGCTTCCAATGATAAGGCTGCCTACACGCGTGGATAAAGATGTTGTAACGGTATGACCTATGAAGGATCTCTCTGTTCCCTAAGAAAAAAAAAGTGACATGCTGCACATAACACCTGTCTTCTAGTTTACAAGTAAAATGTATTCCATCTCAGTTAATGGTCTGAAACACACTCCATCGTCGCGACAAGTTGGACGATGTGAACTGATGATATTGCGAAATAACTGGGTATTCATTAATTGGTACCACACCTGACCATGTGTGTGTGTGTGTGTGTGTGTGTGTGTGTGTGTGTGTGTGTATGTATGGGATATTCATGGCACTGTGTTGCGTGTAACCCTAGGACATTAGACGTCCCGTGAGGCTGCACTCATTTCCAACAAAAGCAGACACTTCCTGGTGTAACGTAATCGTTCCCAAACGAGAACATAAAAAGGCAGCGAAATTACTTTAAAGTGAGACTACGTGATTACGGCCCTTGGCCGGGAGCAAGTAGAGCAAGAATGTGATTTTCTACACTCTACGTGCAGTTGATAGCCTCACTTTCCTCAGTTCGCTTCTCGGTCTCCCTAACCTGCACGTGTACGTACGTACATCTCTTCTTTCCCTCTACTCTCAATTAATCGCCTTGCTACATTCCCGTACGAAGGGTCGTGTGACTGTATTGGCGTTATACCTTACACATGCAAAAAAACGAAGACGAAAATTTTTCACCTATAGACCTCCCCTGCTTGCCTTTGCATTTCCAGCCATATTTCTTTTTAGTATCATTTTTCAGCATTGATTTTATTTACATTCTCTTGACGTAGCTTATTTCACGAGTCCACGACTCCGTGGCTGGGGAAAACATGCTACCTCACGCCCCCCCCCCCCTGCACACTTCTCTTACTTCCAGTTTTCTCATCTTATTCTGTATTCTCCCCCGACCTCAAAGAACTGTTGCGTGTTAACGTCGTCATAGCATAAGGAGACGCTCCGTTCCTTGTCCACCATTATCACAACGCTCTGACACCAACAGCGGCTAATTTCACTGCGCAGCCTCGCTAATCTTGTGAGCTATTGCGGAAGAAAAAAGAAGTAAATGAAAAGATTACGAAGCATCAGCTGCAGTCGATTCCCGGGGATAATTAGGTCGTTACCATCACTCTTGCTACCTGCTAAACCATTTATATCTACGCTAAACACTTTCCTAAGCTACAACGAACATGCTTCACAGGCTTATCAGCACGAACTCAAGGGCTCTTGTCTGAGATTGCACCGAAAAAAGGGATCTTAATACCTTCCCGACTCAGAAAAATCCTGATACTTTTCTCACCGGTTTAAGTTGGTGGCAGGTATTCATCAGTCTACTTAATTACTTAACTGGTGGATATATGAATACAGTGGGGAAAGGTCCGCCTGCCACCACTTCCAGGTGACAGGTCTACCGTCATACTCGCGCGTCTGGGTGTGACAGGTCACCGTAGGGCAGGCCGGTGTATGGGCGAGTCCCGCGTCCGGCTGCACAGGGATCGATATCCAGTGGTAGGCCTTGTCCAACGGCCTCGCTTCCCCTGCCTCCCTCTCTCTCTCTCTCTCTCTCTCTCTCTCTCTCTCTCTCTCATAAGCTCCCCTCCGCTCCACTCCCCAAAGGCAAATTATCTTACCTCCGATACTTTGAACCACTTTTCCTCTCACGCCTTCCATACTCATCATATCCCATACTTCTCCCACACCCACCATATGTACTCACTCATCTCCCATACCTCACCCACCGTGATCAACTTCCATACTTCACCCATTTCACTCATCTTCCATACCTCACCCACCATTACTCATCTCCCATACATTGTTCTTACAGCATCCCATCACTGTCATTCTTCTCATCTATTACATATTCCTATGCATTCCACCTCTCCTCCTCTCCCCTTGCACTATACCTACGTATCTCTGTAGTTACTGATTTCCCAAACCTCTCAACACTTTTCTGGTCCACCTTCCAGTAACCAAAATCACCCGATATTTTCCTTAACTTCCCATCTCCTGGGATTTCATCAAACCGTCCTGCTTGTGCCTTCGTTTACTTCTACGTCTCCCACGCCTTCTGCTGCTGCTCACCTCCAGCACCTTCCTCGCACATGATATGCGATGCCAGCAATAATTTCCATCGCTTATTATCTCCCACGCCTGTTATTCATTGCTGCTTATTATCTCCCACGTTCGTAATTGACTTATTTATCATCTCTCATGTTTATAATTATTTCTGTTACTTGTCATCTTCCAAATCCGCAAGTGATTTATGATTGATATCTCTCGTGCCTGTAATTAGTTCCATTACGTATCATCTCCCAGGGCTGCAGTTAATCTAATTGGCTTCCCCCTCACGTCTCCCACGCATGCAATCTAATTTTCTCACTTAATATTTCCCAGGGCTGTTGCTAATCCAGTTCCTATCGGCCATGTTTTAGTCGTGTTAACGTATCGTCTATCACGCCTATGACTGATTCTGTTACGGTACGTATACTGTCTCCCAGTCCGGTAAGGTACTACTGATCTGATCTCCACTCTTTCCGTTCTTCCATACAGTCTTTGCCAACTACCTAATCTTAACTTCTAGTCTCACTTGAGTCTCTTCCCTCCAACACCTTCTGGTACTTTCTACAGTCCACATATCGGTCGCCTGTTTCTTCCGTTTAAGACAATGTCACTCCGTACACTGTTGACTACAGAATCCAAAACCGTTCTTACTCCCGACATAGGCAACTTTTTTATACGATTTGTCATCTATTTTTTTTTTTTTTCTTATCTACAGACGACTCAAATTTCATCGAACACATCAAACAAATGACAAGCGAAGACAACAGAACACTGAAGAGACAAACAGAGAGTTCACCTCAAGAGGCGAACTTTAACATAGCCTTGAGCCAGCTGTGCCGTGCTTGACACTGAGGTTACATCAACACAGTCCGGCAACCTCCAAGCCCTGACTCTTTTATCAGAATCTCTCCGATGCGTCTCTCACTCCCAGGCAACCGCGGCCCAAGATACAAAGATAAGAGATCTGTTTATGAAAAAAGAAATGGTGATAACAGGAAAGTCACTGGGAATGATGAGCTTGGATCTAGCCACTCATTAACTTCCTGCCTGCCTCTTGATGAGCGGAACTGCAAGGAAATAAAGATGATAATTCATCGCTCCAACGAAGTTATAGTCGATTCGTAGCTCTGGTAGAAAAATCTATATGAAAATACCTGACGTTATTCTTGCAAATGTGCAGCGTTAACTGTATAATTCTGCCACCATGAGACCTATTTTCATAAAAGAGGAGAATCCCAGAAAAACTCCTCCAAAATGACTACTGAAAATAGAACACGTTACATGGCAGGAGCGTCTGTAGCTCGGGTTAAGGGGAAGTGAGTAACTACAAACACTCATAGCATCATTTCTGGCAATTTGTGTAGTTAGGACATTAAAAATAGTATTTTTTCTAGAGTAGTGAAAAGTCTAAGTAGTGACACACTGAAAATGAACGACAGTGAAGGCGATGATGGTCGTTAAGTGATAGTGCTGACAATGATGATGGCGATGACAGAAATATGTGCAGACTTCCATCACTCGTGCACTCAGTCGCTAAGACGAGCATGTTCTTTACGTAGCATATATTCTCCGTCGTCCTTATTAATGACAAATGGACTAACAAACCAGCGAGCGAGTCACACAGGCTCCGAACCAGACACCCACCATAGTATTACGCCATCCTACGCCCTGTCCCTCCCGCCAATACAGATTTTACTTCCAGGTCATCTGCACCGCTAGAAAACGGAACGTTATGTCTTAAACTCTATTTAATGATAGTGAAAATTTTCCACAAGTACGCAGAGTGACTCTTGCAATCATCACATGCAATCCTTTGGCATTTTTACCCACGTCCTTAATCTTCTGTCTGTCTCATTGCTGCGCTCTCATCGTTCAACATCCTCGCATTATTCGTAATGTTCCGCAGGTAATATGAAGTGAAAGAATAGAGCGCTAAAGCCTGAAGCCAGACTTAAGACTGTTGTTTCAGAAAAAAAAAAACACAAAAGTCTTCCACGAGTTTTCACTTTTAACTGCAGACGAAGCAAAAAGGAAAACAAAATCTTTCGTATTCTATTCTTCTTCAACAGCAGAAGCTTCCACCAGTTACCAGCTTCCCTAGCATTATTAGCTATCTCTCTCACCACTGGAATCCATTCTCTGTGGTAATGGTGTATCTTACTAAAATTGTTACTTCTCATGACAGTACCTCTCATTAAGTTGTTACCCCGCATTACACTGTTACCTCTCATTAATAGTCTTCGCTGATTACCTTACTAACAATATCATCTCACCAAGAGCGATATCTCTCACAAAGATCAGGTATATGATGAGTCTCTTTTGTACCGTACCTCACTATGGGCGTTATCTCTCACAAGGAGTATTATGTCACAGACAGTCTCTCAACTACTGTCTTTCTAGCAGTGGCATCATCTTATTAGCAGCAATATGTAACGCTAAAATCAGCATCTCCCACTACAACCAGTATCTCGCTAACGGCCGTTTATGACCAACATCATACATATATATAATACTGCCAAAAGTATTCTTACATAAGAGGAGTATATCCATAACAGAAGTTATCTCTCATCATCAGATGCAGCTCTCTTGCAAAAGTCGACAGGAGCAGTATCTCTCTCTAAAGAATGTTTAACTTAATGCAATATAATCTTACTTGCAATACTATCTCTTTCACTACGAAAAGTATCTTATTCGACGCCATATATCGATAACAGCAGTCTTTTAACAAGTGGCATTATCTTACTTATAACATTATCTTACCAACAACAGTATCTAAAAAATACTGTTGCTGCTAAGATAATGATGTTATAAGTAACAGAGATCCTGGAGTCAGTATCTCTCTGATAAGCGTACCTTAATCAAGAGTTCTAGTAACTGATAAGAGTATTCTTAATAAAGCTGAAAATAACTATTTCTCAGTGACAGCTGTATATCACATTAAATACGAAATACGTCATTAGCAGCAATGTGTCTCACTTAAAGCTTTATAACTCATTAGCAGCTGAACCTTCCAAAAAGCAGGTTATGTCATTCAGGCGGTACTAATTCTTTTTATGCTTCCTCCCTTCCATTAACTGAAGCATTTAACACCAGAAACATCGAAATGAAAAGTCTCTTACAATTCGCATTAACTATAACCTGAATTAGCATGGACCATTTCTCACTGACGGTACTATCCTATCCACGGTGGTATCTCGTACTATGATATGAATATCTCCCTTCAACCAACACTATTTCTCTCCAAAATTTATGGTTCAAACAAGCCTTAATATCCCAATCTTAGCAGCTATACCAGTCCCTATCAACGATATCTCTCACTACTACTAGCAAACAGTTTTATGACAAAGATATACACAGTCTCTAAAAAGAAACGTTTTCACTGTACTGTCCATTAGTGTCTGTATGTTTCACTAACACCAATGTCTCTCATTAGTGGAAGTCTCTTTACAATTTATTCTTTTTTTTTTTTGTAATCTCTCAGAAGAGGCCGAAGCTTTGGCAAATACCATCATCTCATAAGTAGGTGAGCATTTTCATCAACAGTTATACCCTGGATTTTCAGTGATATCTCTCAAAGCAGAATCCTCTCTTTAAACACTTCCACCACTGTCTAGCTTGAGTGCAGCCGCGGACTTTATGCATCATAACCTGGCCCGTACAGTCTCCTGAAGTTGTTACCTTCAATTTTACGATCTTTTCGCCCTTCAGTAAAACAAAAATTATCTTGCATATTAGCTTATATGGATATCCTAAGGATAATTCCTAGAAACGTGTCGATAATCCCATCATCCAGCGATTTCATTTATGTTACTCTGTTCACCTGCAGTGTGGGGTCCGTGCCCAGAGCCTCAGGACTAACTGAATTCAAGATCTTCGAGAGTCTTCACGTCTCAGTCTGAGCTTCCTGTACGAGGAAGCTGCGTCGCTCAGCCGCTGGAGTCATCTTGCAGGAGTGCAGCCGACTCGCCCGTCCCCTCGCGTTGTAATTACTACCGAGGACTCGCCGTGTAGCGGGAACAAAGGAAGTCTGGCAGGCCACCGCAACCCATCAACTACCTGATGACACGAGGATATTGTGTCGCCCGCCCTCCCCTCTCCCCAACCTTGACACAGCAAAGTTTCCCCTCCCCATTATCTCCCCAGGTACTCCCCCACCCCTCCATCAGCAGACGGTCGTCTCCTAGGAGACTCTCTCTACCCATAAAACCTCTTCCTCCCCAACTCCCTTTCCATCAGAATGGACGTAATAAAGCGATGTGTTGGCTGTGCTGGGGCAAAACTGAACACGCTGTGCCCACTGTAAAGTTGACTCACCCTTGGTAAGGTCCTTCAATTTCGCCCCAAAAGGAGTCATAAATTTATTTCCTGCAAATACAGAAGCTTTGCTTTAGGGGAGCGGAGGCTGTATTGTTGGTGGTGGTTGTTGTAGCGGCTGCCACGATTGTTGTGTGGTAATGTGGCGGTGGCGGGAAGTACGGGGAGGCTCGCCTCGCTGCTCACAATGATGTTCCCTTATATGAATGATGGAGACCAGCTCAGCGAGTTCCTAATATACTTTTCTAAATACACCTATATGCGCAATAGCCCCAAGAAAACCCTTTTTAGGGACTTTAGGCAGCGCACAGACAGCAGGCCGCGTCCAACGGGTGGGGCCACTGGTCAAGAACTGTGGTGGTATATGCTTATACGTCTGTCCCTGTTAGCGGATTAAAAAAAGAAAACAGTTTTAAAAAGTAAATGTTCAATGTCCTCAGAATGGGAGATGCATCTTGGGCTTAACGGCTCCTATGGTATAATGAATGTGTGTTAGTCGTGCCGTAGAAACGACTGGTGTCCAGGACGAAGATGAGAAAGTGTTACTCCTACATGCCTGGGGAATGCTGTTTCAGACGGACGTATGTTTGCCGGGGTTGAGTTGAAGACCGGGTTGGAAGGGTGGATGTCTAGTGTTCACTGAGTAATAAAAGTGTACATGTCTGGTCTATGTAATTTTTGTTGAAGGAATCTGTGAGTGTAGTCTTCTCAAGTGTGAAGCATGGGTAAGTTTTCTGTTTCTGCTTAGAGGGTTTGAGTGGGAAAGGTCAAGAGTTGGTGCTAAGACCTGGGTGCTGACGATACTGAAGTGAGACTGTATTGGGAGTCTCCTTGTTTCACTGTGCAGGTGTTTATGGATTTTGTGTTCGTGTTTGTGGGGCGAGAAGCGAACGTAACGTGTGTGTTGTACATCATACCTACCGTGGCTGGAGGGCTGTTTAGTGAAAGTGGCTGACCATTCAGGTTTTATATATATATATATATATATATATATATATATATATATATATATATATATATATATATATAATAGACTCTCCATAAGGCCAACTTTTGTTCACTTCTTATGTCATCTGGAAAACCAAGACAACACCATCCGTCCGGCTACGTGCTGCCGATACGTTGATGACATGTATGTCGTCAAAAGGAAGAAAGCGCACCGTAAGAAACTACAGAAGGTTATTAGAGAAAGTTCTGCCCCGAGATTCGCTTATGAGTTGGGTGTGGGCAATAAGATCCCCTTTCCTGAAGTAAGCACCCGGGTTCATTATGGGGAATACCAGTGTTCACCGTAAGGCTACTGATTTGGGCAGGTGTCTGAACGCTGTTAATGAGTGCTCAGAGCGGTACAAAATAAGCGTTATTAGAACCTGCCTAAGTCGTGCTCACAAGAACTGTCTCTTGAGACCTCTGCCACCAAGAAATAATCATATTCAAGCAAATTTGAGTTAACAATGGCTTTTCTAAAAAAAAATTCTTATTGATAAAAAGACAATTGTGTTCCTCCAAACACGACTAGTTAATCACACCCAACAGCAGATGTCTCCTGCCTACCGGACTGACCAACGTATGCTGAAGGAAATGATAGATAGAAAGTTAACTGCAACATCCCTGAAGATCGTCTCAACATGAACATTCACTACAAGAATATGAAATCTCGTGAGTACAATATTTTTTTTGTTGTTGTTGTTAAAGGCTCCAGTCAAGGACAGAAGTTCTCATCAAGGCTGGACCCTAATTCAAGAATAGAGAGAATAAAGAAACGAGAAAAAAGGACGGGGAAAGTATTTACGAATTTTTGAGAAAGTGAAAGACCTGTCTTTTGAAATGAGCCAAGTCATAGTTATTGGGAAAGACATGAGAAGGTTGAGGCGGCTGACATAGCGACAAAAGAAAACATGAATCACCGGGAGGGCTTTGTGTGCCTTGCAAGAGCGGCCGTGAGACAGATCAACACGGCAGAGGCGGCGAGATCAAGCCAGGTGGAACATGGCAGAGGAGGCAAGGTCAAACGCCAGGTGCAACCATTCGGGAGGTCACACCAGGTACCCAGGGGGGTGAAGGCCGACAATGACACGTATATAAGCTGGAGTCCTGTTCTTCTGTACTCATCTTGTGATCAAGACTGTCGAACCGTTAGAATCAGTAGAATGTTTCCCCACCCAATATGAGTTTTTCTCACCCCACCACATCACCAAAGCAAGTATACCCCACGCTACCAAAAACAAGTGCGATATGAAATGCGCATGGTGCGACGTTTGAATTTTTTTCAGTTGTTATTGATTAATGTATTATTATTTGCTCGGTCTGTTGAATCCGAAATCCGTTATATCGCGGTCCGTTAAATCGAAGAATTACTGTACATGCATAATTATTATGAATAATGTATATATAAGGAAGAATACAAAAGATCTTTACCTACGTGACTGCAGACCAGCCCAGTCGGTACTGCATCCACTGCTATGGTTAAAGAAGGAACTACGGAGATAGGACAGGTAGAGATAGGCCTTCACCGTACATGAACATAATGTATATAGATTATAATTTGATGTAATCAGCAGACCACCCGCCCGGCGCCACAATGGAACCCAGCACGGTACCCTCCCGCTCCAACCGGGAACGGGAGAGTGTTGAGTGACATAGTCACCCACCACACCCCCAGCCCCACTGTGGAGGGAGACCTCCTCGTGCCCAGGCCCACCGCAGCACGGAGCCAATGGTCCACCTTATAACACCTTGATTAGTTTAGTCTCTCTGAGGAAGATCATCAATTGATTAATTATACTCGGGTTGTCCCTGAGTATATTTTCTATTGTAAATGGTGATTGTTTGGATTGTAGGTACTATATTAGTTTCATCCACAGCTGAGTGAATTGTGTGCAGCAGAGGATGATATGTTTTATTGAGTTGATACAACTGTTTATATTACAAATTTAGGGGAAGGTTTTTTCAATATAAGGTTTGAAATGAGTGGTGTAGGTGCAGTTCATTATGAGGCGGGCCAGCACGACTTGATCTCTTCTGTTCTTTCTGTAGGAAGTCGGCCAGTCCGCCATTTCTTGTTTAAATCTATTGTTTATTGTCAGGCCAGTCCACTGACTCTGCCACTGAAGTACTGATGTCTTCCCCCAAGGAAAGGCAAGACCCCCCAGCTCCAGAGGGATTCGAACGACCTCCTCGAGTTCTGAGGTCGATTTAGCCAACTTGTCTGCCTGCTCATTGCCGTAGATACAGCAATGACCAGGCACCCATATCAAGATGATATCCTTGGTACATGTATTTAATTTATTAATAATATTGCCCTGTATTT
>JAYMFT010156455.1:0-12516 GCA_038088735.1 Panulirus argus | reverse complement strand
GTGTGTGTGTGTGTCTGTGGTGTGTGTGTGTGTGTGTGTGTGTGTGTGTGTGTGTGTGTGTATGTGTATGTCCGTCTGTCTGTCTGTCTGTCTGTATGCCTGTGTGTGTGTGTGTCTGTCTGTCTGTCTGTCTGTCTGTCTGTCTCTCTGTCTGTCTGTCTGTCTGTCTCTCTGTCTGTCTGTCTGTATGCCTGTGAGTGTGTGTGTGTGTGTGTGTGTGTGTGTGTGTGTGTGTCTGTCTGTCTGTCTGTCTGTCTGTCTGTGGTGTGTATGTATGTGTATTTGTGTATGTGGTGTATGTATGTGTGTGTTTATGTACGTTTGTGGGAAGTAAGGCAGTTCTACACTCGACAGGCCAAATATTTTATGTGTGTGTGTGTGTGGAAAGGCGGCGCCCAAAGCCAGACGTATGAGGGAGCCATCTGAGGGTAATCCAGGTCGTGAATTTAGGGAGGGGGGAAATTGGAACTATTTGTCCCTCTCATTTCAGCTTCGACAACCTCGCCGAAGAAACAAGTCTCACCTGGGGGAGGTGTCGTCCCTACCAAGCAAGACTCCTCAATTACGACAGAAAAATCTAAATCATTATCATTAATATCATTACACACACACACACACACACACACACACACACCACAGACTCCACAGACAGACACAGACACACACACACACACACACACACCCCACGCGCGTGTTAAAAAAATGACGAGTGTTCTGTTGCTTTACATTTGCCACTCCTCTGCAACCTGCGATTTTCTTTACCTCTTCTTCCTCTTCGTCTCTCCCCTTTCACTCCTACTGCTACAAGTATCAGTTTCTTGTATAGCCTTCATATCTGTCCTGTTATCGTATTTCATCCATTATTTCTTCTACTTCTTCTTCTTCTTCTTCTTCTTCTTGTACTTCTTCTTCTACTTCTTCTTTGTCTTCTTCTTCTTCTTCTTCTTTGTCTTCTTTGTCTTCTTCTTCTCTTTCTTCTACTTCTTCTTCTTCTACTTCTTCTTCTTCTTCTACTTCTTCTTCTTCGTCTTCTTCTTCTTCCTCTTCTTCTTCTTCTTCTTCTTCTTCTTCTTCTTCTTGCATTTAATCTATCTTTGATTTTCATTACATTCTTACTTTATCATCTTTTACTTCCTTTCCCCTGTAAATTATCCGTATTTTTCTCATTTCCTTCTCCTCATTTTTTTTCCTGGCGTTTGTTGTGAGGGACCTCGTACGTTCCCATCCGCCACAGATGGACACTTGCGTGTTCTCAGGACCCCAACAGTCTCGACCTTACGTACATAATGTCGAATTTCCTTCGTTTCTTGGTGTATCTTATCTTATCATTATCTCTCCGTCATGGTCCAGTCTTCCCTCGGATTTCTGAGAAAGCTACGATTTCAGGCTAATTGCGGAAGTGATCTACTTGAACTGTTCTGGATGAGAATAGATTACACAGTTTATATATTTTGATTCCGCGGGTTCAGAGTCCTTCAGAATCCGGTCTGGATCAGTGATTCTTTTAGGATTTTCAGAACAGAAATAAATGTTCAAATTTTCATGGAAGAGAACGCAATAGCACAATTCAAATGCCTCGAATATATCTTCTGCAATGGGGGAATTGAGGATGAAAAAAAGACGCAAAAAAAAAAACTCGCCACATTATCCAGCCATTTCTCGGGTGCTCTGTACTCGATCCTTGGGAAACTACATGTTCCTCACGATGCTAAAGGAATCATACATTGGACTGCACTGCTGTCCGTCCTGACTTATGGAACGGAGGCCTGGAACCCTGGAAAGGGAAAGAGAAGAAGAAGAAGAAGAAGAAGAAGAAGGAGAAGAAGGAGAAGAGGAGGAGGAGGAGGAGGAGGAGGACACACATTAAAAATATTGTCATCTGACAAATAATTTGAGTTACTGGAGGAAGTGGAGAAAGAAGGCATTTTTGAGACGCTCAGGGTACGCTGATGGAACGGATGGGACACGACTTCCGTCCTCGGCGATCAATTGGAGAGCGCCTGGTAGAGGGTCTGTCAGGAGGCTTCGAAAGAGAGGTGGACCTGAACAGCTGCAAAGAATACCTGATAAGATGGCAGAGGGAAACCATCCGACGACTGGAAACGACGAGGGGACAGTCCAAGACAGGCGGTGATTGGAGGGAACTAACTGTTACGTCCTCCGACTAACAAGTGCAAGTCTAACTGGACGTGAGGAAAGAGAAAGTGCTGCTGGCAGCGTCCCGTCGAAGACCGTCCGGACTGAACCATAATCTGCAATAAACACTGCCGTCCTGACTCAGGAGTATTAAATGCTCTTGTTTCCCTTTTGTATCAGTGGTTTTGCTGCCAAGAGCGGAGGCCCACATCGAGGAAAGGTCATACATAAAACACTAACGCGCAAACACGTCAAGGCCAACGTGCGGTAGCCTAAAGCATTGTCTAGATTCTGGAATACCTATATCCAAAATGCGGGGGACTTTAGGTACTATTTATAACCCGATAAAGGAGAAAACGTTTTATAAGTGGAATGGAATTAAGAATTCCATTCCAGGGAGAGAAATTATACATCCACTGCTAAAGGAATGGAGACGAAAGGAGATTAACTACTTCACGGTGTTTGGTGGATACGGAACCTGCCATTTATATAGAGGCAGAGATCGCGCCTGTTTGGTAGGAAAACGTGAGATGATGAAGAGTCCCGGGGAGGCAGATACCACTCCGGCCCAACCCATCCACGCCTGGGTTGCCTAAGGCCAGCCGGTCGGTAAACGTGTGATGATTCCTCGTCAGGATTGCTGGTCTTGCTCTCTCGTTTCAGGGAAGCTAAACATCCGGGTGGGCCTTGGTAGCCCTCCATTATCTCTTGGCGTTGTCATTATCAGTCTCCTTTTTTGGAGATGATTTTTGCACCCGTGATTACACACACACACACACACACACAAAATGATAAGTCATTCCGTCCAACATTTTCCACACTCACTAGCCATTCACACCACTCACAATCACGCACGCTTTAACATGCGCTAACCATCCACGTTACATCATCCACTAATCATCCACACCACATCATCCACTAGCCATCATCCACTACAGACGGTGAGACGGCTCAGGCCGGCCACCCAGCGTCGGCCACAGTTCATGACTCCAGACGTCAACATTGTAGACCGACCCACTTCTGTTCCCCCCCTCTCTCTCTCTCGCTGCCTCCGCCCCTGTGGTTGAGGGCGACTAGCTCTGCCTTGTTATCGCAAGGGGGAGAGATATGTGCCCAGGCGCTTTTGTTTGCCCGGGTGTACTGAACTGAGAGGGAGAGGGAGAGAGAGAGAGAGAGGGTGAGAAACAGACAGAGAGACAGACAAAGACAGAGAGAATCTGTTGACGAGTTTTTGAGTCAAGCTGGGCCAGCACTCACCGCACATCTTGCCTGTTCCACTACGCTGTTCGTTTCTGGCTGTAGCCACACACACACACACACACACACACACACACACACACACACACACACACACACACACAGGGTAGCAAGGCTTATTACAGGCTCAACTTTTATAGGCAAGTGGCTGGAGGCACAAGGGTGAGGGAGGCCTCTCTGTGTCGATGCCTCGTCAGGAATGTGCAGTCTTTTTTTATGGTCGAGACGGCAACGGGCGACTGAAGGCCCTCGGGTCACGGCTATCGCGTTGCACACACGTGACAGATAAGAGAAGGGATGAGAGCCAACGAGGCCGTCTTTTCTCCGCCCGCACCTGGCGCTGCCTCACTAACGCGGGAATCGGCGAACAAGATATATTTATGGAGGGTCTTTCACTTATCCAAGCGAGTCGGGCTGAAATAGAAATCTCTGATCCTTTAAGACTTCGTCTCACCTTAAAAATCTTACTTTCAACTTACTTTAAAACTCTTGTATCTTAACCTTAAACATCTTACTTTCATCTTAGCTTAAAACTCTAACTTTTATCTTACCTTAAAATTCTTACTTTCATACTATCTTAAAAATCTTACTTTAAAGCTCTGGATTAGACCACAGCGTGCTAACCTCTGCTCCTTTAGGAGTTGATCTTACCTTAAAACCTTCCTTTACTTTACGAGTGATTATGAGGCATCATTAGGAGACCTCGAGTGCCCAGATGGTCCAAAAGTGGCGTGCGCTCCCTGCTTTTCCGCTCATCCAGGCACACGTATACCATCCTAATTCCCCTTTCCCATATCCGTGGCGTTCATAGTTCTCACACAGAAGCGTCCTCAACTTCTTCTTCCTCTTCTTCTTCTTCTTCTTCGTCTGGCCTCTATGGCGTCCTTTTTCACAGCTGATTTGATGGGGTCCTCAGGTGTGCTGGCGTGGGTGGGGGTGATCTGAGGACGTCAGTCACACACTTAGAGAGAGAGAGAGAGAGAGAGAGAGAGAGAGAGAGTCCTGTCAACGTGAGCCCGGGATAGTGGGTTCCAGCATCCATGCCTCGCCTCCCATGGAAACCCGTCCAGTCCAGTCCAGGACCCAGCCAGCCTGGGGGCTCTGTGTGTGTGTATGTGTGGGATGGGTGGAGGCCAGAGTACCGCACCTCCCACGCCCCCATACTCCCCTCCACGCCCCTCCCGACGCCGCCCACGGCCCTCCTGAAGCCGACCACGCCCTTTCGCTTCCCCCGTTCGCCAGTGAGGCACGCCTGGCACGTCGAGTCATTGAAAGCTGGATGAGAGGATGCTATGATAATGGCAGTAGGTAAATAGTCATCACTGGGATTCCTTGAGGTGTTGGGGTATTTCTTTTTTTGTGGGTAACATTTTAGAGGGAGACGGGGAAAGGAATCCGGATTATTGCGGCATCGTTGTAAGAACAATGACCAAATGTTCCATTATGTTTGGGTTTCAAGTACTGTTTGGTATCATGTAATACATTGTAATATAAAAGTAATATAATGTAATATTTGATATGAATAGAACAGTACATGAAATAAGGAAATATGTAGATTGAGCAGTACATAGAATAAGGAAATATATAGATAGAACAGTACATAAAATATGGAAATAAGGAAAAGAATCCGGATTTTTGCGACTTAGTTACAAGAACACTGACCAAATGTTCCAAATGGTTTGTTTTCGTCTCTTCTTTGGTATAATGTAAACCAATATAATTCAAAATAATAATCTAATGTAATGTATGACAAAAAATATATCAGTACATAATATAATATACTATAATTCAATGAAATATATAAGAAACATTAATGTCAATGATTACAATGAACTGCAAGTCTTGGAGTTCATCACGCCCACAACGCGTGAGAACAACTTAACATTCACCGTGCGTTCTGTAGAACAAAGCAGAGGCAGCGTCTCAGGCCTCACAGGCCCGACCCCACGAGCTGGAGGAGGAGGAGTAGGAGGAGGGACGCGCCCCACACCAGGAGATAACAGGACCCCCTGCAGGGAGCTGCAGCAGGAGACACGGAAGCTGGCCGGACGCAGGATAAAGGCATTCTGCATTCGAACGTCTCCTACCGTGAGCAAGATTCATATAGAGCTGTAGCCAGACACGTACCCTTCATTCACCCTTTCTTTCATCTTTCCTGTATTCTTTTTTCTTTCTTTCTTAGGAGTTAAAACTCTGGAAATCACGAGTGAGGGAGTAAGAGAAAGAGGACGAGGGAGAAATGTTTAAATGGTTCTTTATTGCACATCTTTGTGTTAGGTCCCATCCAAGAACGTGGGTTTCCAGTTTCGAGGTTTTCTAAGATATTAAGGATTTCGTGGTATGAATGGAGCGAGGGGCGGGTCTCTTCATGATGGGGAAAACGAGAACAGACAACTGTAAGGGTGTTCTTAGTTACGTTCTCAGTTCTGTCGTGAGGGAGTCAGAGAGAGTAATTTAAGCATAAGTAACAATATCAGCAACGGTGTCTTACTGAACATGTACAGAGGTTATGAGGCTGCAAACTTGGTTGAGGATTGTAGTACAAATGTGAGGTTGGGAAAGGTGAAGTGAGATTGTCTGGAGGCTGACTTGGCAGGAATTCCTGCCGTATTGGTGAAAGTAAAGGAGGTGAGACAGACGTTCCCTAGGAGGGCGTGGCTGCCAAGTCTCGTGGAGCTTCTGTAGGAGGGGCAGGGGCGGGGATGGGTTAGGGGAATGGCGCGTGCTGCGATCCTTTATGCTGCAGGATGTCGCGAGGCCGTAGGATCTGTGGTTCAGACTGCTTCTCGCGACGGGCTGTGGCGATTTTTCATGTGAGTCTTGCTGAAGGCGGACGTCGGAGATGAGGCACCCCCAGAGAACTGCAAGGAAGGTGAAGAGTCAGGAGTCACATGGTGGACTGCTTTCTGATGGAGGAGGCGCCCGCAAGGACTCTTAGAGTCTGGGGTGAAATGGCCAAGAAATCTAGGCACCAGAGCGGTTTCCGTGTTTGGAGTTAGCCGACTGCCTGACTCACTTGGGGCGATGCCCGGGTTGACTATTGCCGGCCCAGACTCGGGTCAAGAAGAAGGCGGAACTTCAGTAATCAAGGTCAAAGATTCCTGCCTCTGAGCTCTGATGACCTCGCTTCTGCTGTGTGAGGGTTATGAGACGGCCCCCTGGTGAGGTCGGCCGCACACCGTGTAGCCTGTGCCACCACGTTCATCTACCACTGTCCCACCCTCGGGGTTAGGGGGTCGAGATGAGGGCACACGAAGTGACTAAGGATGTAATGGCAAGTCGAATGACACCGCATGACGAGTTAAGCAAACATTGATTGGCAAATGATGAGAACAGAAGTAAACTGGAGTCCAAAATTTATGTCGTACCTAGTCCTCAATTGGGTACATCAGCCATAAGCAGGTTCTTTTGAGCTATCCCTGAGGTCTACGTCCGTTGCAGGAAAGTTTCCTCGACCTGACCACCATTCAGGTCAAGTTATCGTACTCGAGAGCTTAGATTATCGTACGTGAGTGACTGTCACTGGAATTGCCTCGTCAGGCTATCGTACATTTGATATGTGATTGTTTTACTGAAGTCTTCGTTCTTGAGTACAGCTGGTCGAGTTGCCGTACCAAAGGATTTAGTTATCTTGGCCCGTGGTCAAGCCAGTGATCCTAAACCACAAGCAGACATGTTATCCCACTCGAGAACTAGTAGTTGCAGTTCTAGAAATATAAACTCGTGTTATCTTTCTATGTTTTTTCCAAGTTAGAAAATAGACCATCAGCGTAAGGTTGGATTATCTTCGTCTCTCGAGATCTGATCATCACAGATCGTCAAAAAACCTCACCAAATAAAAAAAAAGGATTAAAAAATAAAGAGTTTGATCTCATTCGTTACTACTTTGTGGGTTGACCTGGGTGAAAAGTCTTCCTATACTGATCCTTCATGTACGTGTACATCTTCGATGGGAAAGTTTAAGCATCATATAATGAATGCAGATGAACGGTAGAAGGAAGGAAAATGATCTTTGAGAGAGAGAGAGAGAGAGAGAGGGAGGGAGGGAGGGAGAGAGAAAGAGGAGGTAGATTTTTGCATGCACCTTGAACACCTTGGGAAGAAGAGGCGGGAAAGAAATTCCTCACAATCAGGAGCCCTCAGGGAGCATCCCTATAGAAGAAGAGGCCCTCGAAGAGTATCACCATGGGAGGAGGGGACCCTCAGGGACCATCACCATGGGAGTGGCAGGTGTCCTGATTATCGAAGGCTACACGCCAGTCTTCCTGGGAAACTATCTCACCCCCAGCCTCTGCTCCGGAGAGAGAGACTATCTCACCCATGCTCGTGTTGTGGAGACAATCTCCCCACTTCCCCAGGCAAGTGTTTTGTGGAGATTGATTACCTCCCCAACACTAGCATGGGGACAGCAGAACTCAGGCTCCTTGACCTGGGTTATAATGAGGTCATTACTCACCCACATGTCAACTCTAAGACGAGTCGGCCTCTTCAAATGACCTGCGTAGGGTCTGAGAAGGTGGAGGGAAGTGCATGTTCCCAGGGTTCGAATCCCAGGTAAACCACTAGTGATGTCCTGGTTTACTTCAAGGATGTTGTGTATACAAGAGATAGTGACTAAGTAGGTGTGTGTGTGTACCCGTTCGTTCCCGTGTATCTGTATCTGAGACAAATCTAAATATAAACAAGAGAGAAATCAGGTGGGAGTCGTCAGTATTGAGGGAGAGGTTCAAACGACTTCCCACAGCACTGTACATTACGGAAGCCTCATGAAACGAAGCAATGAACAGCAACCGAGTCAATGAGCGAACGAGGTACATCAGAGAAAAAGAATCTATGTTAACGAGGAACACTAGCGACACAGATCTAAGTTAGCGAGGAACTTCAGCGACACAGATCTAAGTTAGCGGGGAACACTAGCGACACAGACCTAAGTTAGCGGGGAACACTAGCGACACAGATCTAAGTTAGCGAAGAATATTAGTGACACAGATCTAAGTTAGCAGTATTCAGTCGTCTGGAGGCAAGATAAGGATTAACATCAAGTTTCGTCTCGCTGAAGTACGAGAAAAACTGGCCAGAGGGCTTCGGCTGCACTCTGAACAAGATGAACCAGTATCGAGTTGTGATGAAACATATAATATCAAACTTTTTCTTTTTGCTGTTGAGGATGAAAAAAAAAAAAAAGAAAGAGAGATCAGAAACCGGACCTGTCGGGATGTTACCAATGCAGTTGTTGCATTAAGATCTGTGGCGAAATGTCAACCACGCGACAGGTAAAGTGATAGATAGGTCAGGCTCGCTTATAATATACTGCTGCAGTCTGAGAGAGAGAAAGAGACGGGGTGGGGGTGGATGGGTGAGTTGAAGATGTTCGACCCTTTGGCAACCGAACCAGCGGTGCCTTCAAACTATGAGAGACATATTCATTTACGTCAAGGAGGGTCGTACGTGTGGCTATTTCTGGGCCTCCCACACCTGCCGTGTGGGTGGAGGTGAGATTGGCGGTCGTCGTGGTCAGTGGAAGGAAGGGGAGGGGATTTTGCCCTGCTGTTGACAAATGTTGGCGCGTTCGTATGCCTGGCAGTGACGCTTAGGAACAGCCAAATGTTAAATCGGGTTGATCGTATCTAGATAACTCCGACGACAGATGAATCGTCTTAATGGACCCTGATAGCAACATTAAGCTTGGTCGTATTTACATGACGAAGAGACGAGGAGATCTTGAAATAACTATGATACAGATAAAATACAAGAAAAATAAACGTTTTATTAGAGTAATGATATGTTTATATAGTGTAAATGAGATGGCAGTGATTGATATTCAATAGCCCGTCTTGTCTCAGCTAACATTAAAAAAGAAGAGAAAGCGAGAGAGTAGGGTAGGGAAAGAAATATAGATAAACAAGGGAAAAGGGAAAAGACAGTAGGGGAAAAATGAGCAAAATAGAAGAAAAAGAAGAAGGAGAAGAAAAGAGTGAGAATGATAATAACACGAAAGAAGAAAAAGGATAGATAAGACTAAGAATAGATGAAAATGGAACGGGAGGATCAAAAACATAGAGAAGAAGGAGGTGATGATGACGGGACATGGTGTGTTGCCAGCTGCAGCCAACCTTCGGAACACGAGGGGTCAAGATCCCCTCCAGGGACACTCCAACCCTCGCCCCCTTAAGTACAGTTCAGCAGTGTTTTGTAAGTACAAAGTATAAGTGAGGCCCATGGGACGCGCCTGGTTCTGGAAACTGGGCTAGGGGGATAGAGAGAGATTGGGAAGCATTGTAATTGCATGACTAGGCTACGATTACCATAAGAAATAGTGGTATAAAAGTCAAATGCAAAGGTCAGATGTCAAACGCAGTGGTATTTTGAACTTAGGAAGGAAAATGATAAGCCAGCGGATGGATGGCTGTCTAAAATCCTCTCTCTTTCTTGGTAACGTCTTGTTAGTGGGGGGGGGGGAGAGATTACCAATTTTCTCACACACCCACACGCGCGCCCTTGAACTTACGCTCAAAAGCATATCAAGCGGTGTTGGAAGGAGAGAGAGAGAGAGAGAGAGAGAGAGAGAGAGAGAGAGAGAGGAAATCCTTGTTTTCGTAAAGAGACATGTTATTGACTCAACGGTCGAACAACATCCTCCGGAATATCCCCGGCCAGAGTCACTATCACGCAAGGAGAGAGGAAGGACGTTATCCTTGGAAAAAAAGAGAAAAAAATATACCATCAGAGTAGCCCAGTGAGGGATGAGGGGCGGGATGGAACGTAAGATGAAGGAGGTTCCAGTGTGAGCAGTGTTGAAGGCTCGACCGATTCATGTTGTGAATTTCAAGCTGACTTACAGACTGACGCTTCCATTACTATTCTATGCCTGTAGGCTTTTCCCGCAGGCAGAAATGTTAATGGTTTAGATAATATACTATCACTACTACTACTACTACTACTACTACTATTACTACTACGACTATTACTACTACTACTAGTAATAATGATAATGATAATTGGAACATTAGTAAGATGTCAGAAGAAAAAGTTACACGCTTCTGTTGTTGAAAGAGAGAGATAGAGAGAGAGAGAGAGAGAGAGAGAGATCCTGTTCTCAAGCAATCTGCGTGCATATAAAAACAACAGAAACTCTCAGGTGACAGGTAAATGTCCTTGCTTCTTGAACACTTTATTCTCCAGCTCCTTGATCGGATTCTCCCGATACATCGTTCCTAGTAAGAAGAACATTTACAGTTGCATCTAGTGATGCATATCACAGCCTACCTGACCGAGAAACCACATTAGTCGATCGTAGAATTTACTTTATACACAGAAAAGTTAGGGGCCTGGCTCTCCGCGGTACGATAGTTTCGGCCGGCACGGCGTATGGTGCCACATCAGCTGATACTGGGGATGTGCCTCACGACCAAGACGCTCAGTTGTGGCGCTATTCAGGTACCGTTGGCTAGTCTAGTTGTGCTGCAGTGCTCGGGGACTCTTTTGTATTCACACTGACGGTAGCAGTCTCGCTTGGTAGTCTTCACAGGTGAGTGGTTGTGTAATGGTAGCAATGATGGGCTCTGGCGCTTTGTGCAATGAAATACTCGGCAGTTGTGTGTTCTCTTTGTAACTGGTCTTTTAATTGTTTAAAGTGTATGGTGGTCTACAGGTGAATTTTCTGGGACGCGCGAAATCTCAAGGTTTTGCAAAATGCATTGTGGTCTTGTGTGATATAACTCGCCGATGTCTTTTATTGTGATTTTATATTAGCGGGCGTGTTTTAAGTCGGAGTTTTTAAGTATGGAGTTGGTATTTGTAATGTTACATGAGTGTTTTGGACGCGTTGAGCAGAGAACTACCCGTCGTACTCCCGCGCTTCCAGTGGTTATGCAACGTAGGAGAGAGTAGTCATGCACCGCTATCACAGCGTCCGCCTGGTGACCAGGCCTGAGACATGCTGAACACAAAAGGTGAACCGGTGGAAAGCGGCGACGGGTTCTGGATGCGCTGACAACTTGTGGAGACGACTTTGAAACTCCAGGAGTAATGTTTGCAACTTTACGGGGCGGCTCGCTCAAGTTGACGTTTTGTTAGTCAAGAGCCTAATTAAGACTAGGATATTAGGTAGATATATTGTGATAAGCAGAACGAGTAATAAGCAATTACTGTATGTAATATCGCATTCTGTACGTGAATTAAGTATAAGTAGTTTATAAGTAACAAGGAAAGAAGACGGGAACCAAATTATCAAAGTACACTGACGAGCCTATCGTGAATAATGGTGGACATTGATCGCCCAAGCTGCTAATTAAAAGTTAGTAAGGTGGATTTAAGAGTTAATGAACGTGTAGCAAGGAACAAAGCAATAGAGTATCCACTGTCGATTAGGTAAGAGAACGAGCAATCAAGCCTCGAGCTATGAGCAACAACTGAAGTCTGTCAAGTCCGGTGAGCGTGCAACTATGACGTTGTGGTGGGAACAAATACTGAGATTACTGAACGTTCTTGTTATTGTTTCAAATTCCGAAGGCGTATTTATGCACGCCACACGATGGATTAGTTCAGAGTATTTGGTGTGATGATTCAGCCACTTGTGTGTGAGAGCTTCACGCTGCTTGAGGGGAGGGAGGGAGTCGTGTTTCCACCATCTGCCTCTTAAGTGCCAATCGTTTCCAGCGATTTTGTTGACAATGGTCTCTTGTCTCTGTCTCGCCCGACTAACGGCGGGTCATTTGTCCTTCGGTAGGCTGGATAACCAGCCAACCGGCATATGGTTGCTCTCGGCTCCTGACGGGGCGGGTCGGTTTTGTAATCGTTTCAATACCCGATATCCGATCCACGGTGATGCGCGTATCGGGTATCTAGGTGGTGTGGGAGAGGGGGATGGATATCCAGTTTAAGTAAGCCAACTTTATCAAGTTCTGAGGCCACGCTGAACATGAATATTTTATTGTTTATGAAATAAGTACAAGAAAGTTACCCCGATTTTTTTGCTTTAGTTTTGCTTTAGATGATGTTATCATCTCTAGCGATTTCTTGTGGACATTTTTTTTCAAGGGTTCGTGAATGTAATAGGGAAATTTCTCTACCATCTATCTATCTATCTATCTATCTATCTATCTATCTATCTATATATATATA
>JAYMFT010156444.1:0-12516 GCA_038088735.1 Panulirus argus | reverse complement strand
GACTCACTTCTGCTTCCATGGTTCCACTTGCTGCCAAGTCCACTCCCAGATATCTAAAACACTTCACTTCCTCCAATTTTTTTCCATTCAAACTTAAATCCTAACTAACTTGTCCCTCAACCCTGCTGAACTTAGAAACCTTGCTCTTGTTCACATTTACTCTCAACTTTCTCCTTTCACACATTTTTCCAAACTGTCACCAACTTTTGCAGTTTCTTACTCGAAACAGCAACCAGTGCTGTATCATTGGCTAACAACGACTTACTTCCCAAGCTCTCTCATCTCCAACAGAATGCATATTTTGAAAAGCATGTTTGATAATAATAAAAATTTTCTTCAGATATGTTGCAATGGTAAAAATTTGTGTTGTTTAAATTTCTACTGTAATTCTTGGATGTTGCTGTTGTGAAACAGTACTCAAGTGAGCTGTTGTTCTGTAGGCTCCCCTGTAGTTGGCTTTTATCATTATCAGACCCCCCCCTTCTCTCTCTTTCTCTCTCTCTCTCTCTCTCTCTCTGGATATGGCCCAGTTAGGAAGCATTTAGCATCATCCCTTCCTGTAGTCAGTAAATGAGGATAGTTTTAAAGACCAGTTGCAGTGTTATCCTGTGCTGGACGAATGTGATAACACCAATATATTTATATTATATTTTCAATTAATTATGTAACTTGTGGATTTTTTTTTTTTCAAAGCTTTGTTGTAATCATTAGGGATATGATGTACTCCATTAAAGTGAGAAATCCCTTGATGAGACTGACTCCTTTTCATCCATTGATGAAGATCCACCCTTGCTTGAGGTGACTTTCCTTTTGTGGTGTAACCATATGCACCATGTTAAGGGCATGCATATGTTATCATTTACTCCATAACGATTTATTGTGATAGATCAAGTGCATACAGACATAAACCCTTCATGGGGATTGATTTATTATCTACACATGGATGTGTTAGTTTTTAGTTGTTTTGGTAGCTTAGCTGTTGACACTTGGTAATTAAACATAAATGAATGGTTGTCCAAGAAATCTAAGAGACATGTTTACTATTAAGAGTATTTTGTTTTAACAGTTAAGAGTATTGAAGTGTCTCATGTAACTCCTTAACTACTCCAAGTAGATACTTATGTGAAAGGTGAGAGGCAGGCATCTCCTCTGGACACATATTTATGCATTGAGATTCTTATCCCTATTTAAAGGCTGTATACCAAACCTGATTGGTTGTTAAGGTGGCATTGCATGATAATTTTTTTGTGTCAGTTATCCTTCAACCCTGGCAGGAACAGCAACTGTTTGTGAGTTTTAGCTACATATAGAGGACCAGGCAGATGATCCTGAATAATTTGATGTGAAGAGTGATTTTATGCACTCTAGCTGTTTTAGCATTGGGAGTTAACCAAGATGAGGCAGTGTTGCCAGCACCTGCCTAACCTTGACAACACTTCATCTTACTTGTGCAGCTGATAATTTTAGACTTTTATAATTTGCAGTTATTAATAACTATGAATGACTCGCATTGATTATAACAAAAAAATGATTATTATATAAGATAAAACATAATGAATGCCTGGGGAATACCAGGTTTAAAAAGAGAGACATACAAAAGTATATGTATATGAGTAGGAAAGATATTCAGCAGACATTATTAGGTTGCCTGTTCATTGATAGGCATGTAAAAGAGAGACTTTCAGGTGTGAATGTGCTTAGAGGGGCAGCTGGTAGATGTCTGTTCGCTGTGTTGTGGAGGTGAGGGTGAAGATTTGTAGAGGTTTTTCAGAAAACAGGGAACATTACTGGTGAGGAGATTAGTGAGAGTAAGTTAGTATGAAAAAGATATTTGTGTGAAGAAATACCTGGGGAGATTGAGTGTAGTGTGTTTAAAGGTGAGAATAAGTGAAGCTAGGGGAGTGGGTGAGGAATGGGAAGTATTAAGTAAGCAGTGCTGGCATGTGTGCGAGATGTATGTGGCATGAGGCATGCAAAAGTTGGGAGGTAGGCAGATTAGGATGAGTAGTGAGTAGTGGTATGAAAAAGTAAAGTTACTTGTGGTAAAGAATGGTGTGTGTGTGTGGGGTACATATAGGGAAAGAGTGCAAAGGACAGGGGAATATATAAGACAAAGTGGCAGGAAGTCAAGAGGAAGTTACAGGGGTCAAAAAAGAGGGCAAATGAGAGTTAGGATGAGAAAGTATCATTAAACTTTAGGTGGAATATGTTATTTTGGAAGGAGGTTAGTAATGTGCAAAATACAAGAGAATATATGGGAACATCGGTGAAGGGGGCAAATGGCGAAGTGGTAACAGATAGTGATGGTGAGGAGGAGATGGAGTGATTATATTCAAGGACTAAGTGTGTTTGATAATAGGGTGGCATATGTAGGGTGTTTGGTTTGGGGTAGTATGTTAAGTGACTGATTCGTGGAGAATGGTTTGGTGAAGAGAGAAGAATTGGTGAAAGCCTTAAATAAGATGAAATGTGGCCAGGCAGCTTGAGTGGATAGTATTGCAGTTGAATTTTTTAAGAAAGAGGGTAACTGTTGTTGATTGGTGTGTTAGGATTTTGAGTGTATGAATGGATCATGGTGAGGTGCCTAAGGATTGGCAGAATGCATGTATAGTAATATTGAATGAAGGCAAGGGGGATAAAGGTGAGTGTTCACACTACAGAAGTATGAGTGTGCCTAGAAAGTTGTATGGGAGGATTGTAATTGAGATGGTGAGGGCATGTGCAGAACATCAAGTTGGGGATGAGCATTATGGTTTAAGAAGTAGTAGAGGATGTGTGGATCTGATATTTGCTTTAAAGAATGTTTGAGAAATGGTTAGAGAAATAGAAGGATTTATTTCTTAATTTTTTTCATACATATCTGCCATTTTCCGCATTAGCGAGGTAGCATCAAGAACAGAGGACTGAGCCATAGAGGGAAATTCCTCACTTGGCCCCCTTTTCTGTTCCTTCTTTTAGGGGGAAAAAAAGGGGGGGGGGGGGGGGGGGGGGCAATTTCCAGCCCCCATTGCCTTCCCTTTTAGTCACCTTCTACGACACACAGGGAATATGTGGAAAGTATTCTTTCTCCCCTATCCCCAGGGATAAGAAGGATTTATATGTGGCATTTATGGATCTGGAAAAGCATATGATAGGGTTAATAGAGATGCCATGTGGAAGGTCTGAGGAATATATGGTGTAGTAGGAAAGCTGCTAGAAGCAGTAAGAAGTGGTATCAAGTTTATAAGGCATATGTACAAGTAGGAAGAGGGGAGTGTGAGTGGTTCTGAGTGAAAGTTGGTCTGTGCCAGGCATGTGTAATGTAAACATGGCTATTGAATTTGTTTATGAATGGGGTGGTGAGGAAGGTAAATGTGAGAGACTTGGAGAGAGGGGTGATTATGCAGTATACTGGAGATGAAAGGGCCTAGGAAATGAGTCAGCTGTTGTTTGTTGATGATGCATCACTGGTGGCAGATTCAAGTGTGAAACTGCAGAAGTTGCTACTGGGTTTGGAAGACTGTGGGAAGGGGGGAAGTTGAGAGTAGATGTAAATGTAAGCAAGTTTATTAAGTTCAGCAGGGTTAAGGGACAGGTTAGTTGGAGTGTGAGTATGAATGGATAGAAATTGGAGGAAGTAAAGTGTTTTAGATATCTGGAAATGGACATGGCAGTGAATGGAACTGTGGAAGCAGAAGTGAGTCATAGGGTGGGGGAGGGATGAAGATTTTGGGAGCATTAAAGAATGTGTAGAAAGAGAGAACATTATATGGGAGGGCAAAATTGTGCATGTTTAAGGGAACAGTAGTCTCAACAATATTATATCGACGATAGGCATGGGCTAAAGATAAGGCTGTGTTGGAAAGTAAATGTTTTAAAACAATATGTGGTGTGAGGTGGTTTGATTAAGTAAAAAAGGGTAAGAAAGCTGTGTGGTAATTGAAAGAGTGTGGTTGAGAGAGCAGCAGTGGGTGTGCTGAAATGGGTTGGATGTATGGAGAGAATAAGTGAGGAAAGGGTGACAAAGAAGATATGCATTTCAGAAATGGAGGGAATAAGAAGAACGGGGAGACCAAATTGGAGATGAAAGGATGGAGTGAAAAAGACTGAGCCATCAGGGCCTGAATATGCAAGAGGGTGAAAAGCATGCACAGGGTAGAGTGAATTGGAATGATGTGGTGTACTGTGGTCGATGTGCTGTCGGTAGACAGAACCAGGGCTTGTGAAGCATCTGGGGTAAACCATGAAAACCCCTTTGGGGTCTTGTGGTTAGGGTGCTGTGGTCTCAGTGCATTACACATGACAGTTATAGAATGGATGTGAGGGGGTGTGACCTTTCTTTGAATGTTCCTGGCGTTACCTTGCTAATGCGGGAAATGGCAAAGAAGTATGAAAATAAAACACTTTTTTTTTTCAACAATTAGAAGAACATGAATTTTTAAAGTTGGAAAGGAAACTAGTTAATCATTAAATCAACATTTTGTTCTTTCTGCAGAAGCCACATCAGATCTCATAATCTGCAAACTTAGTGATTGTACAAGTAGTGTGGCTGGAGGGAAGGAGATAATTCTTCTGTGCGATAAGGTTACTAAAGGTAAGCATAACCTGGCATGATGATATTAGAAGTATGCTTTTAGTTAAAATGTTTAATGTTATTTTCTTTTGATTGCTAAGTACTCATGTGTATGCTGTATGATGTAGCATTTGATTTTAAGATGCTAATTTTAGCAGTTGCATTGTTATGAAGAAATGATAAATGCTTTGGTGATAAGGAATTCATATGCTTAGCCACACAATACATTACCACGAAATGCTGATCAGTAGTTTACAGTAATAAGAAGTATTTTCTACATTCATGATAAAAATTTGCAGATTTTAGATAACGTAAGTAGTATTGGCATGTAAGTTACTTTCTAAGTAATAGCTGAGATGTAATGAAACTCTGGTTGAGCAGAAGACATCCACGTTCGCTTCTATGAGGTCAAGGATGGTATGATAGAATGGGAGGCATTTGGTGACTTCCAGGCCTCCGATGTTCATAAACAAGTGGCAATCTCTTTCAAGACACCAAGATATAAATCACTTGAGGTTAGTACCTTTTACCTTAGTTGTTTTTTAGGCATTAGAGCTAAAGCAGCTGATGGTCTAATACATGAACATCATGTATTATCACAATGAAAGTTAAATTTTTGGCAGTGAAGTGCAAGGTCACCTTCATAATTCCCCATTACCATTGCCTGTTTTGATTTAGCACTTGCATCTTTTTCTTGAGTTAAACCCTTATATGTGATTTGACAGCATAACTTGCAGTTGGTAGTTTTAACATTCTTTGGTGCATCAGGTTGTCTTGTTCTCACTGAAGTAGGTGGCAAAGCTCTAGTGTATATCACTGTGTGCATTTTTCGGCATATGATGCAAAATCGAGTGCATTAATGGAGCATAGAATATATGTTGAGATGGGTGGTTGGTGGTGTGTCAGATCACTTCCTTTTGGAGGTGTGGATGAAAGTATGTTGAGGGTTTAAGGAAAGAGGAAATGAGTTGGGTGAGAAGAGGATGGTGAAAGTGAGTAAGTTTAGAAAAGAAAGTTTTGTGAGGAGCTACCAGGAGAGATTGGGTAAAGGATGGAAAAATGGGAGAGTGAATGAATCTAGGGTAGTTGTTGAGAAATGAGAGATCTTTGTAGGATAAATAAAATTTGGGGTGAGAAGGTATTGGCCAACTCTAGGGAAAACAAGAAAGTGTTTAAGATGGAGGCTACAAGTGTGAGGAGAGAAAAAGAATAACTGGGAGCAGGTGGGAGGTTATAAATGGTAAGGAAGAGGTGAAGAGGAGATGGAGTAAAACTTTTAAGAGACTTCTGATTTTGTTAGATGACAGGATGTAGATATGGGGTGTTTGGGTCAGGGAGGCATATTTTGGAAGTATAGCAGCCCTGTTGGTGTTGTATGGATGTGAGACATGGCCTTAGATGAAATTATAAAGAAGAGGATGTATGTTTCGGAAACAAAATGTTTGAGGACAATATGTGGTGTGCGGAGGATTGGTTGAATAAAAAATGATATGCTAAGAGCATGGTGTGGTAGTAAGAGGAGCATGAATGAGAGAGCTAAAAGAGGATTTGCTGAAATGGCTTGGAGATATGGAGGGTATGAGAGAGGAGAGCATGACTAAGAGCATAAACATTTTAGAAGTGGAGGTTACAAGGAAAGGAGGAAACCAAGGAGTAGGTAGAGTGAAAGACACTGAGTGTTCGTGGTCTGAACATGCTGGAAGGTACGAGGCATGCTAAAGATAGATCTAAGGTTAGATTGAATTGGGGCAGTGTGTTATACAGAGGATGACATGCTGTCAGTGGGCTGAACCAGGTTTGGGGAAACCATGAAAACATCTTAGGGGCTTGCTTGTAAATAGATGGGCTATGGTTTTGTTTCATTATACATGACACCAAGAGAATGGATGTGAAAAATGAGGTAATTTCTTCACTTGGAAGTAGCTCTCATCTCATTAACATGGGAAATGGCAAACATGTATAAAAGTAGAAATATACAGTGAAAATTTGTAGATTGGGTTATATGTATGGTGAGCATGTATAAAAAGAAATATGCAGTGAATGTTTGTGGATTGGGGTATATATTTTATTTTTTTTATTTACTTATGGTTACCCCAAGATCTATTTCTAAAACAGTGTTACCCAGGATCTCTTACCCCAACACGTTTCTAAACCATTCTTCCCCTTTACCCTTCAGCTTCATTTCACTCAGAGCCAGAACATCCAGGTATCTTTCCTCAAACATACTACCTCTCTCTCTCCTTTCTTCTCATCTTGGTTACATCCACACACATTCAGACACCCCAATGTGAACCTTCGAGGAGGATGAGCACTCCCCGCCTGACTCCTTCTGTTTCCCCTTTTAGAAGGGGAGGGTTTCCAACCCCTGCTCCCGCCCCTTTTAGTCGCCTTCAACGACATGCAGGGAATACGTGGGAAATATTCTTTCTCCCCTGTATTCTTCTATCATTACTTTTACAATAATAACTTTACGTATTATACTGAACACTAGGGTTGGATAGGAAGGGTAGCAAGTTTACCTCAGGAAGATATACGTCCCTGACCCTTTTTCTATCCAGCAGGATCGGGGCTAAGTGAAAATTACCCTAGAAAAGGTGCATATAATCCCGGGCAAAAGCGGCGTGCCTGCAACCACTTTCGACATGAGATAGGTACGTATGGAGTGATGGGATGTGAAAGGAATCAAAATGAAGAACGTAAGAGTTTGAAGGTTTTAGACACTCTTAGTGAGTGTATGTTATGCTTGTATGAGATAGGGTTATATAAGCCAGGGAAATCTCTTCAGGTTGTTTTGGAGTTTAGTAAACGATAGGAAATCAGACCTTCAAGATGACGCAGATGGTAATGTGGCACTGATAGCGAAGGATGAGTGGTGTAAAAAGACATCTGGCGGTAGCCGTGTCAGGGCAAGTTCACAAGCTGCGACGTTCAAGTGTGAGAGGCTAAGAATGTCTGTGAAGGTCGGGTATACGCCATACTGCGAGTGTAAACAGGAGGATGCGCACGCCTTCAGCTGAAATCCTAAGGAAACATTTCAGGACGCGAGTCTAGGAGAGAAAACATGGATGAAGGGCGACCAAGCGTGGGTGGTTAAGGAACAAAGTGGAGGCGGGAGGAAGGGGTTGGTATTATGTCACGGACACAGATGACGATGGTGAAATGATACGGAGATTGTGTGCGACTGTAGACACAAGCGTTTGAATTATGTAATTCACACACGAGTTCACAAATACACATGGGCCAGACACTGGGAGGTCAGGGTGAGGAAAACAGCATGACTGCTTCGTTGCTGGTAGGAAGGACTAGGTTTTGTAGCGTGCATGTCGTGTGCTGTCGAGTAGAGAATATGTAAGGGGGTGCATCAGATACTATGGTAGAGATAAATGTAGGTTAATCTTCTAGTGCAGATGGTACTGGACTAGAGGTGTGGGTGGGGGTGGAAGGAGGAGAAGCGTAGAAGTAGAAAAGTTCAGGAAAAAAGTGGAGAAACTTTACTTCCAAGAAAAGTTTTTAAAGTACACGTTGAGAGAATCTGAAACAGTCCGGGATGAGGATGAGATTAGGTGGAGGCATTCTGACTCTGCATCGTTGGAGGCTGCCGGGATGTGTGTGTGTGTGTGTGTGTGTGTGAATGTGGCAGTGCTCGTATGGGCTGTGGGAAGAGAGGTACAACGTGGGGGAGAGAAGATTAAATAAAAGTTAGTGGAAATGCTTTTTCGTAAGGGTGTGAGGGCGTGTGGAATGGTTGTGAAGGGTACCTGGGATGAGAGAGGACAGATTTTTTGTCAGAAGGGAATAGAAAATCAGCTTAGAAGAAGCTGAATTTGTCATCATAAAACGACGAATGGAGAACAAAGTATGATACAAATACTTAAAATACTTAAACAGAAAGATGAAAATATGTATGGATAAAAGGAAAAGATAGAATATAGAGGAAAAGAACAAACTAATCTAGAAGTTAATGAAAAGTGGAAGAGAGGTTTGTGTAAGGAGGGACAGTGTGCTAGACTAATGAGGGAGAATGCTAATGAGAAAGGATGAGGTTCGTAAAAAACGGAGGAATGTCATTAAAAGAACTTCTTAGAAATGATGACAAAAGACATCGGTATAAGCAGAAAGAGAAGTTAGGAGAGAAACAGGCATATAAGGAGAGGCAAAAATATCACAGGGATGAAATTAGAATGAACTTAAAGAATAGATAGCTGTGGGTTGAAATGGAGAGGTTGGGTGAGATGGTGAGTACTGGAAGGTGTAACGTTTGTGGGGTAGATCTGGAAAGTGTGTACAAAAGCACAGAAGAGTAGCCAGGCGCCGATGACTGGGCGAAGACAGTAATCGTTCGGTGAGCAAAAGGAAGAGAAGATGACGAAGATTGACTGAGTTGCAGAGACGGCAAGGCAGATGGCAGAATAATGAGTGATCATCGTGCTTACAGCATTACTGAACCCCTTGCTTGTCGGGAGCAAAATGGGTTTAGGAAGGGAAGAAGAGGTTGTGTACACCAAATTCTTTACACTCAAAACAAACGGTAGAGAAAGTTATAAAGAAAAAAATATAGGTTGTAGCTTTTAGCGTCGCTGACCGTGACACATTCACGGTCCGCCGGGGGTCGAACGCACAGGTTCGAATCCCGGTTCGGCAGTCTGCCCACAGTCAACCCAGCTGTACATACAGGAAAGGTATATGATAATGTGAAGTAGAAAGCGCTTTGCGAGGGTCTCACTCCATATGGTTCGTATGGAAGGCTATTCAATGCCGTTACGAGCTGTTATAACAAAGACGGTGCACGAGAGAGAGCCTACGTCATGGTATGGGTGAGGAGTTCGAAATGAGTGCGGGAGTCCGTAGGACTGTGTGAGGTCGCAATCCTAATTTAATGCTTTTATGGATGGGGCGCTAGGCGAAGAGCCAGGTGGGGTTACTGTGGTCTAATACTCAACTATGGGAAAACAAAACAGACGTGGTAGCAGCTGCTGTATGTAGATGACGCTGCGTTGTCAGCTAAATCGGAGGAAGAGCTGGACAGAACGGTGCGATGAGGAGCGTTTATGAGGAGGGCGTCGGAGAGTGACAGCAAATAAAGGAGGAGTGTTCGTTTCTGAAAGGGATGGAGGGTCAGAGCGTGAGATCAATTAGCATGGTGAAGAAATGGGAGTTCGAGGTGAGTTTAGATATTTAGGATTATTTTTCCTCTTTAAGGATGGTAGTGAGAAGGCTGAACCTGTGATGTATAAAGGTGACACCCAAATGTATGTAGGTCAGGGTAGGTCACAAGGAAGTCAGGGTAGGTCATATGTGAGTCAGGGTAGGCTATATGGAGGTCAGGGTAGGTCATAAGCAGGTCAGGGTAGGTCATACGTATGTCAGGGTAGGACAGGAATGAGAGAAAAAGTGATAAACACCTTCCGTAATATAAGTGGAAGTAGGAGAATAGACAGAAAGAAGAATGAAGACAAAGGAGAGTTACTATGTCACAGGAAATCAGTACAATGGACTATGGACGGCAATGAAAGTCAGTGAGGATGGTGTAGGATCATACGAACGGCGGATCATACAGGGCGTGTGGCGGAAGATAGGGTGCGTCAAGAGGATACGTGTCTGTAAATTAAAAGGTTACAAGGGGGAGAGGTGGATAGCGATTGAATTCATCGGATCTGGGATTTTACAGATGAAGTCGTTTGAGGAGTGATCGAGGACTGGATAAAGTGGAAACATTTTGTGTACAGAACAGGTATGGATGAAGAAGAAGTTGGTCTTACTTAATTCACCTTAGTAAGTAAAGTGCATAAGTAAAAAAAAAAAATGCACCTTTGTAAGTGTAAAGGTCCATGTCTCACTCTAACACACTGTGCATGGGTTAAAGATGTATATAAGCATGTGACTCTATGTACTACATCCACACTGCGAGACTGAGAATGGGGAACGGTCATAAAGATATATAGATAATCATTATGAACATAATAATTTTAATAATCATAATAATAATCATCATTATTATTATCATTATTATAATTATCATTTTCATTAATATTATCATTATCATTAATATCATTATTATCATCTTTATAATCATTATCATTATCATTATTGTATCTAAAGACAGCTGGTACACGAAATGAACCAAATTCATCAGCGGAATGTCTCTGGCTCATCAGTAGACAGTACAAGTTCGTCAGTGCAAAGTACCACAATTTTCGACCCTGAACCACCGCAGGAAAATAGCGGAGCGCGTACCAACTATGCAACAATTAAGAATATATTATCCTGGCATTGTCTGTATGCCATTCCAGCGGCCATAAATAAGCTTTATGGGCGGTGTGTCTCGCAGCGGTCCGCCAGACACTGGCTACGGCCGAGCTTTTTGACAGTTAACCAATTGCCTTTTGTTTATCTTACTGGCCTGAAGCTGCATGATACGGCAGGGGCGATCTACTGCCATCACTGGCCGCTGGCTTTGTCCATGTCTCTTCTCTGTCCTAAGTTGTGTGTGTGTGTGTGTGTAATTACCTATCATTACTGTACGGGGAAGCAGTTCCACCCTCTTAGGGTTCCATCTCTTGAACCCTATCTACTACTATCCCAAAACTATCGTTAAACTTCTGTATCATGTCTACATTCACAATTTCATAACTCAGTTTATCCCATTCATCCAATACTCTTACACAGCAGAAATTCCTCCTTACATCCATTCGTTCAATTTCTTTCCAACTGCATGTTATGGCTTCAGGTTGTCCCATTACTTTATGTTTGGAAGAACTATTTGCACTTTCTATGTCATCAAGCTGGTTCAGACACTTCAAGATTGTTCTTAGATCACCCCTTACTCTTTTTTCTTTCATGATGGGAACATCTAAAGCCTCTCAACTTTCCCTGTGACTCGACTTTCTTAATTCGGGTATCATCTTTAATGCCATCCTCTGAACCTTCTCTATTAGTTCTCTGTGCTTCTGTAACTGTGGTGACCAAACTTTAGAAGCATGTTCTAGTTTTGGACTAACTTAGATTGTCAACAGTTTCCTGAATGCAATTCTATTATCGCATTTTACTGTTATCTTAATGTGGGACGATGGCGATAGGTAAGGGACGATATCACTTCCCAAGCCCCTCTGATAAACAGATTTCTGCAGCTTAATTTCCTGTTAGATGATACTCATAATGAGACGTTCTTGTACTGTGTCTTACTGTGTTACTTTACATTTATTTGGGATGAATTTCATCAGCCGTACATCTGACCAAATTTGAAATTTGTCTAGGTCCCCTTGTAAGCTGATGCAATCCGCCTTGCTTTTTACCTCTCTCATGGCCTTGGTATCACTGGCAAACATGATCAAGTAGGACTACGATGTTTCTGGCAAGTCATTCACATAAATCAAGAGGAGCAATGGTCCAAGGACAGACCCCTGTGGTACTCCACTGGTGACAGCCCATTTCGAAAAAGTTCCCGAGACGTGCGTCCTTCCAGTAAGCTGTACTATCCATCGAAAGAGTCTCCCCCCAACTCATTCCTGCCTTGAAGACCCACATTCTTTACTAGCCTCCTATCCGGCCGGTACAGCGTCAAATGCTTTCGGACAGTCCGGATACAAACAACCATCCATCCCTCTCTCCACTTACTACTGAGCTTACTCTTTCGTAGAAATCTAAGAGGATCGTTACGCATGACCTCTCTTCCCTGAAACCTTGTTATCTCTTGCTTGAATAGACTTTCCTTCTGATTAGTCTTCCCAGTACCTCACAGACCACACTCGCCCGGGACTGGTCTGGAGTTCACTTTCTCCTCCCAACCTCCATACATAAAGATAGGTATGACATTTACCCTCTTCCACTTTCTTGACTTTTTTCCAGCGATAGACTCGGCAACATTACAAGTGGTCTGTCATGTGTATCTGAATAAAAATGAATAAATAAATGAAATATATATATATATATATATATATATATATATATATATATATATACACACA
>JAYMFT010156433.1:0-12516 GCA_038088735.1 Panulirus argus | reverse complement strand
TTACCATCAGCTTGGTTTCATGTGTTCCTGCAGCATTGCTGCAGCCAAGAATTGTTACCCTATCTTTGGAATCCTTATCCCCAGATGGACACTCCTCAATTCTTGTGCAAGGCTTTTTTTGTGGCATACAAAGTTAATACAGGGCAGATTCGTCAGCATTATGCACTTATTCTGGGGCAAGTTTCCTGCTTCTACTAACTGTGCAAATTCATCCACAAACTTTGTCACAGCTAAGCATCTCCCCAGAAATGCTTACACCTTCATTACTTTGGAGCTTAAACCACTTTATGATTATACTGTATAATTCTGTTCTGGCACCTTTCAAAGTTTTCCGAAACTTTTAAATTTACTGGCTTTCATTTTCAGCAAAAAACTTGAAAATCTGCTCCTTTTGTTTCTCTAAGTCATACACAGTTGACAATCCAATCTCATAGTACTCACAAAGTCTTTACAGAAGTTCCTCTGTCTAATTTTCTTGGTAACACCACCTTTCCAAGCATCAACAATGAACTATGCATACGCTTATTAGCACTATCACAATCTTCTGCACCTCTTGCTCTCTTGGATGACATTCTGAAGGGCAAAAATACAGCTAAATATAAGAAATAATAGGACTGTTAATGAGCTCTGCTGCAGTGTAAACAGATTTTGGCACCTTATCACTGCTAACTTGCTAAGAGCGTCACCCTGGTGGCAGATCGACAAACTAATGGCAGCAGATTCAGAATGTGCCAGAGCATGGGAGTTGCCGGACCACAAAGCACCAGATTAGAGAGGGACAACCTGTACTGAGGTTTTCAAGCAAATCTATTACCCTTACAAAAATACCAAATATTGCATGAAGTTTTAAACCCAAAAACCTTTTTGTTTTACTCTTGAAATATAACAATGAAAAGCTTCTATACTTGAAATGATCATGGAATATAACTAGTAATTCTTCTCTAGGCCGACAGGTAATAAATATGAACTTAATAATCACAGAAAATTCTAAGAGTAACTGATGATAACTTATTTACAGACCTTAATATCCCTAAAAATATTTGAAACCCAGATTCGAATTCAGCAAGAAAAATAATCATTATATTGACGTTTTCAAGTAAATATATTACCCGCACAGAAAGGCAAAAAATTTTTTTGTCCGAAAACCTTTTGTTTTGAAATTGAAATATCACATAATGAAACGTTTCTATACTTGAAATTATCAAGGAACATATCCCATAATGATTCCCCAGGTGAACAGATGCCCAGTAAATACAAACAGAATGATCACAGCTGCTTTTAATAGAGTAACAATTAACTACTTATTTACAGGTTTTAATGTCCCACAACAATAATTTCAACCCTAGATATGAATTCAGCTTGAAAGATAGTTCTTATAATGTTTTCAAGCAAATCTATTACCCTCACAAAAAGTGCCAAAAGTTTCTAAACCAATAAATAGCCTTTGTTTTAGAAAATGAAATATAACAGTGAAACGCTCCTATACTTGAAATAATCATGGAAAATGTCTCGTAGTGCTTCCATAAGCTGACTGATACCCAACAAATATGAACCAAATAATCAAAGAATATTCTAAAAGAGTAACCATTAATTTCTTATTTACTGTCCTTGATATGCCCCAGCATATATCTGAACCGCAGATTCAAATTCAGCATGAAGAATAGTCCTTATACTGAGGTTTTCAGGCAAATCTATTGCCTTCACAAAAAATACCAAAAATTGCAGGTAAATTGTTAGGTTTTCAAGCAAATCTATTACCCTCACAATAATACCAAATATTGCAGGTCAATACTTCAGGGAATTTTTTTGCCCAAACTTTTTTTTTTTTTTTTAGAAGTGAAATATGACATAAATGAAATGCTTTTATACTTGAAATAATTTCAGAAAATATTATATCAATGCTTCCTCAAGCCAACAGTTACTCAATAAATATGAACTAAATGATCACAATGTTCTAAAAGAGTAAACATTAATTACTTTTACAGGCCTTAATATTTCCCGACTTATATTTTAAACCCAGATTCAAATTCGGCATGAAAAATATCCTAATACTGAGGTTTTCAAGTAAATCCATTAGTTACAAAAATACCAGAAATTGTGAGTAATAAGTTCAGGGAATTTTTTAATCCCAAAATATTTTGTTTAAAATTGATAGACATAATGAAACACTTCTAAAAGTGAAATGATCAGGAAAAATATAATAATACTTCCTCAGGCTGACAGATACCCAATAAAAATGAACTGAATAATCACAGAATCTTCAAAAGATTAACATTTGATTACTTGTTTACTGGCTTTAATGCCCCCTCAACATATATTTCCACTCAAGATTCATATTGATTGTGAAAAATAATCCTTATACACTGTACTGAGGTTTTCAAGCAATTCTACTACCCACACAAAATTACCAAAGATTGCAGGTAATAGAATAAGTTCATGGAAGTTTTTAGCCAAAATTAAACTTTTGTTTGAAATTGAAATATGACAGTGAGAAACATCTGTACTTGAAATAATCATGGAAAATATCTCGTAATGCATCCTGAAGCCGACAGGTACCCAGTAAATACAAACTGAATAATCACAGAATCTTCTAAAAGAGTAACAATTAATTTATTATTTAAAGGCCTTAATGTCACCCAACATATATTTCCACCCCAGATTTGAATTCAACATGAACAGTAGTCGTTATACTGAGGTTTTTAAGCATGTCTATTACCGTCACAAAATACCAAAAACTATGTGAAATTTTTCAGCCCAAAAGCCTTTTTGTTTAAGATTTAAATGTGACATAATGAAATGCATTTATGCTTGAAATAATCATGGAAAATATCTTGTAATGCTTCCCCAGGCTGACAGATATCCAATAAATGTGAACCAAATAGTCACAATCTTTTAATCAAGTAACAACTTGTTACTAACTTAAAGGCCTTTATGTACCCCAATATATATTATAATCATAGGTTTGAATTCAGCATGAAAAATAGTCCCTATACTGAGGTTTTCAAGCAAATCTTTTCCCTCACAAAAATACCAAAAATTGCATGAAATAATTCAAGGATTTTTGTAGCCAAAAACTTTATTTTAAAACTGAAATATGAGAAAATGAAAAGTTTTTCTACCTGAAATAATCATGGAGCATAACTCATAATGCTACCCCAAGCTGACAGATACCCAATAAATACAGACTGAATAATCACAGAAAATTCTAAAAGAGTAACAATTGTTTTCTGATTTACTGGCCTTACTGTTCCCCAACATATATTTCAACCCCAGATTCGAATTCAGCATGGAAAATTGTCCTTATATTGAGGTTTTCAAGCAAACCTTCACAAAGCATCCCAAAAAATTTTAGTCCTGAAACCTTTTTGTTTTAGAATTGAAATATGACATGATGAAATGCTTCTATACTTGAAATAATAGTGGAAAATATCTCGTAATGCTTCCCCTAGCCGAAACATACCCAATAGATACGAAACAAATAATCACAGAATCTTCTAAAAGAGTAACCAATTAATACTTAGTTGCAGGCCTTAATATCCCCCAACATATATTTACACCCTAGATTTTAATTCAGCATGAAAAATGGTCCTTATACTGAGATCTTCAAGAGACTCTATTACACTCACAAAATTACCAAAAATTAGTTTATGAGTTCAAGGATTTTTTTTACCCCTAAAACCTTTTTGTTTTGAATTGTATTTATGACATACAGAAATATTTTTATACTTGGAATAATCACAGAAAATATCTCGTAAGTCTTGCTCAAGCTAGCAAATACCCAAAAAATATGAACAAAATAATCACAAACTTCTAAATTAGTAACAGCTGATTACTCGTTTAAATAACTGGTGTTAATATTCCCTGAATATATATATCCACCGCAATTCAACATCATCGTGAAATGTAGTCCTTTTGATAACTGAGGTTTTTTAGCAAATCTGTTATCCTCACAATAATACCAGAAATTGCAGATGAACTTCAGGGAATTTTTTTGCCAAAAAGTCTTTTTGTTTAAGAATTGAAGTATAAATTGAAATGTTTTTATACTTTAGATAATTTCAGAAAATATCTGAAAATATATCTGCAAGCCAGCAGATACCCAATAAATATGAACCGATTAACCACAACATCTTCTAGAAGAGTAACCATTAAGTACATTTTACAGGTCGTAATATCCTCCATCATATATTTCAAACCCTGATTTGAATCCAGCATGAAAAAACAAATTCTTATACTATTACTTTAACAAGAATGCCAAAAATTACAGATAATAAGTTCAGGGAGTTTTTCAGCCCAAAAATTTGTCTTTTTAAGATTGAAATATGACATAAGGAAAAGTGTTTATACTTGAAATAATCATGAAAAATATTTCATAATGCTTCCCTTGCCAACAGATAACCAATAAATATAAACCAAATAATCACACAATCATCTAAAAGATTATTAATTAATTACATGTTTACTGGCCTTAATGTCTCCCAACATATATTTCCACCCTAGATTCAAATCTAGCATGAAAAATAATCCTTCAATGAGGTTTTCAAGTAAATCTGTTACCCTCACAAAATTACAGGGAATAAGTTCAGGAAACTTTTCAGCCCAAAATCTCTGTTTTAAAGTTGAAATATGACAATGAAAGACGACTATACTTGAAATAATCATGAAAAATATCTGATAATGCTTCCCTAAGCCGACAGATACCCAATAGATACGAACCGATTAGTCATAAGATCTAAAAGAGTGACAATTGATACTGGTCAAAATGTCCCCCAACATATATTTCAACCCCAGATTCAAATTCAGCATGAAAAATAGTCCATGTACTAGGGTTTTCAAGCAAATCTATTACTATTACAAAGATACTAAAAATTGCATGTAATAATTAAGGGATTTCTTTAGCCATAAACCTTTTTATTTTGGAACTAATCTTTGAGAAAGTGAAACATTTTTTTCTTGAAAGTCACAAAATGTCTCATATTGCTTCCCCTAACTGACATATATCCAATAGATACGAACCAAATAATCACAGAAAATTCTAAAAGAGTAACAATTAATTACTTATTTCCAGGCCCTAAGGTTCCCCAACATATATTCAAATTCAGCATGAAAAATAGGCAGATGGAGTAGATGGAATTGCAGTGGAATTTCATAAGAAAGGGGGTTAGGATTTTCATTATATGTGTGGCTCATGGTGAGGTTCCTGAGGATTGGCAGAATGCTTGTATAGTACCATTGTATGAAGGCAAGGGTATAAAAGTGATTATTTGAATTACAGAGATGTAAGTTTGTTGAGCATACCTGGTAAGCTGTATGGGAGAATGGCATTTGTGAAGGTATTGGCATGCACTGAGCATCAGACTGGGGAAGAAGAGGGTGGCTTTAGGAGTGGTAGATGATGTGTAGGTCAGGTTTTCGCCTTGAAGAAATAGTGTGAGAAATACAGAAAGAATGGGATTTGTATGTGTTATTTATGGATCTGGAGAAAGTTGGGGACAGGATTGAAAGAGATGCCTTTTTGGAAGATATTATGAATATATGGTGTGGTAAGAAAGCAACTAGAAGCAGTGAAGACTTTTCATCAAGAGAGTAAGGCAGGTTGCAGGTAGGGAGAGAGGAGGGTGAGTGGTTTTAGGCAAAGATGGATCTGTGACAGGGCTGTGTGATGTCACTAGCTGATTAACCTGTGTATGAGTTGGATGTTTAGGAAAGTGAATGTGAGGGTTTTGGAGAGAGGAACAGGTCTGCAGTCTGTTGGGGGTGTGAGTCATGGGAGGTGAGTCACTTGCTGTTTGCTGATGACACTGCTCTGGTGGTACAGTTAAGAGAGAAGCTGCAGAAACTAGTTTCTGAGTTCGAAAGTTTGTGAAAGGAGAAATTCAAGATTTAAAATTAATAGAATTAGGATTTTTGATATAACAGTGGAGAGAGAGAGTTTTGGTTGGAATGTTGGTTTAAGTGAAGAGAACATGTAAGAAATATTGTGTTTTAGATACCTAGGGGTGGATATGACAGCAAATGAATCCATGAGGGCTGAAGTAAACTGTTGGCCAGCTGAGGGGGCTAAGGGTATGAGTGCTTTGAGGAGTGGGTGGAAATAGATGTTACAATCTGTGGGTCAAAGATGGGTATGTTTGATGGTATAATGGTATAGTAGTCCTGATAATGCTGTATGAGTACAAGGTATTGGTCGTGGAAAAAAGAGGTACACAAGAGGGTGGATGTGCTGGAAATGAAATGTTTAAGAACAGTGTGTGGTGTGAAGAGGTTTGACTTAATAAGAAATAATAAGGTAAGAGAGAAATGTGATAGGAAGGAGAGTAAGTACGAGAAAACTGAAGAGGTTGTATGAGAAAGCTGAAGAGGGCGTGCTGAAATTGTATGGGCATATGGATGAGTGAGGAGAGACTGACCAAGAGGGTATACATATTGGAAGTGGAGGGTACAGGGAGAAAGAGGAATCTCAGGAAGAGGTAGAAGGTTAGAGTGAAAGATTCTTTTAGTGATCATGGCCTGAATATGCAAGAGGGTGTGAGGCATGCATGGGATCAAGCAAGTTGAACAAATGTGGTATACAGGGGGCAACATGCTGTTTGTGGTCTGAACTTGGGCTTATGAAGTGGTCATGGTAAGTATGGAAAGGTTTGTAGGGCTTAGCTGTAGATTTTTTTTTTTTCTTTTTTGGGGGTGTTGTATTTGGTACATTATATATGATGGGTAGAGAGTGGATGTAGGCAAATGAGACTATTCTTTTACTGCTCTTGGTGCTACTTTGCTGTGCAGGAAATGACAGACAGGTATGGAAAAATAATTTTTATGGTATTTTAAGCTAATGTTTAGCTTTCAACAATTTTGATAACTTATGTTGTAGTAGCTACCTTTCAATTCTAAGTTTGTTTAAGAAAAATAACTTGGAAAATTTAAAAGGGGCAAGATGGTTGACAATGAAAATAGTGACAATTATCTTTAGCTCTTATTCTATTCATGCCTGTAGCACTGTCTTGGTATTCATATGCTTGTAAATTTGTATAAGCTTTGCTGCATTTCTAATGTAAGATAGTATCAAACATTATTTTGTTAAACAATTTTTAATCTTAGAAAATCTTCTCAACATCTGTGGTGGAGGAGCAGATTTGTACATACCATGTGGACTACAAAGTGATTTGAATTTGATTGACCAAAACAATGCTGCTTTAGCTAAAAGTGTTACATATGTAACTGATTTAGATTGTTTCTTGGTTGGACAATTTCTCAACATTTCATTGCACAGACCATACACTGTGGGAAGTGTGCATTTGAACATTTGGTAGCTTCCTCAGTATCCATGTCATGATTTAAAGTGATTGAGCTAAAACAGTGGAATCTTTTCTTGTTGCCTGCTGATTAGTTAAGCAAGCCCCAAAGCAATTTATATGTGATTCTTTTGAAGATTTATCCAGTTAACTTTTACTAATAAGTTAGAACAATCCATCCTCACACTAGTAGGGAAGACTTCTCAACAGTATAACACTTTTCACAGAGATCAAAGGTGCAGAAGATAGATGATGAGTTTGAAGAGTTATTTCATGATTTGCAAGAAGTTCGGGAAAAGGTTCATCGGGAATTAAGCTCCACTAGGGGTAAGGACATTTGATTGGGTTAAATTCAGGGACTTTGTTTTCTTTTTTGGAGACTTCTCATAATGCAATTTCATAAGCATTTGTTGCAAGTGCATCTGCTTTTACAAATGATTGTTTATAGTACTTTATGTTTTATATTGGTTGAAATGTTTCTTCTTTTTCTTATTAATCTTTTGTAATTGCAGTAAATCAGTAGATATACATTTATTTTAACTGTCCATAGGTGGTGAGATGTTATCACCTGATGAGCTTACATTGTTACTTGATGACTATGATAGTGATGATGAGGAGGGAAGCAGATATGAAAATGAGGAGGAAGATGATGGATGTTTAAAGGTAAATATGAATTCCATAAAATGGATGTTTAAAGGTAAATTCAGTTTTCATAAAATGAGAAACTAATTTGTAGATATATCATGTATATTGTAGAGCTTTCCTGTTTGAATAGAACAAAGGGAATCTAGTTTGATAATGAGAGAGGTGAGCATTTAAGTTATACCATATGTATGAAAAGTTGTTTAGAAAGCATGTGCCACATATAACTCAGAAGGTATTAGAAAGTGATTACTAAAGAGAGTATACTTTACAAAAAATGAATAAGGTATTAGTACCTGCTGTACCCTCTCAATCCTACACATGTACATACATTGTACACTTGGGACCAAAGTCCTACATGTGCAAGATGTGAGTTGATGTTTCTCTCATTTTAATTCTACTTTATCAGCAAAGAGCCAATGTTACCATATGTCATAAGCAGTAATAATTCACCCTCAAATTTTAAAGCTGTCAGTTACCCTGGAAACACCATGGTAGAAGGACTCTTCTTGGAAAATGGTTTCCACAAGTGATATGCATGTATCTGTCAGCCACATACATAAATGCATAGTGCCGCAGGAAGAGCTGAAGGGCTCATTTGATAGATAGTATTGATATTGAGGAATATGATGATATTAATTACTATGTTATTTTGTATGGGTTCTTAAATGATAGTTAAGTGGCAGAAACTGGCTAACAAACTATCATGCTGCTGAAGAATCTTAAAGAATTACAGCTAGAAATGAATTTTATGTTGTTTTATGTTTTCTGTGTTTTAACATTATGTTGAATTGAGGAAAAAATATTTTTTCTATTTTTTTAACTTTTATGAAAGACCTTAGGATGGGAAGAATAAAGAGGTTGTCTAAGCATAGGATTGAAAGGGTTGATTATCATCTTGCTTAGTTTGTGTATGGCAGTAACTGACTGATTAGCAGCCACATTGCCTATGCATATTTACGACTGCATGACTTACATAAAGGTATAAAATGCCTGTTTTTGTACTTTGAACAGGGTGCACCTTAATATCATGTTATCATATTTGATAATGTACAACACTTTGGGTACAGTATACAGTGGCAGCCTTCTACTCTCAGTGGATGTGTAACTTGTTGAATATAAGAAAGTTTTGTAATTTTCAGGTTATGATTAAATTATATTTTGTTTATTGTTAAAATCTGAGTTTGGGCTAATGTTAGAGTTCATTTTATCCAGCTTTACAGTTAGACATTGTATGGTGGTTTGACTAACACAGAATCTTCCCCAGATTGCTGTCAAGCTGCATTTCTTATGCCCTTTCTCATTTTCTATACATTACAGTTGTAGGAATACTCATTATAACTGATCCAACTTCTAAAGATCAACATTGTTTGAAAAAGAATTGTGTATGTAATTAATAATACAGTCACTGTTTGATTAAGTCAGATGTAATCAACATTGTTTGACAAAGAAATTATGTAAGTGATTATACAGTCACTGTCTAACTAAGTCAGATTTAGTCACCAAAATTCAAAAAACAAACCATTTTTGCATGCATAGCCATCCAAGGCACTGTGCATAATTATAGTTTTAGTTGTAAATTACATGATGAATTGGTATATTTCCTTTTTTCCCCCACAAAGGAAGGATGAATGGCTTTTTCTTTGGTAGTGTGTGGATGGTGTGTCCACCATCCATTAGCTTAATCATGACACATGATGTGGGCTTACCATTTCTAATTTGCTCTTCCTAATGCAGAAAATAGGGTTTGATTAAAGGTAGACCTGATTCTTTGTTGTGGAAGATGATGTAGAAGAAAACACCTAGCACTTGTTGTCCTTACATTAATGATTTGAGTGCTCTTTAGTTTTTAAGCCAAATGGAAATTATCACTGGTTACAGGCCCAGAACACTGATATGTTATTCCTGCCATGTGAGAATATTTGAACTTTTTTCTTTTATCAAACACACAATTGGTATTTCATGCAATTAGGCTTACCTTAATGATATAAGGCATAGAATTTAATAATTCATTCACTGTTCACCGTATAAAAGTATGCCATTGTTTTTTAAGGGCTCCTTCTCATCAGCACATATATTGTATGAACTACAGTAATGCAATACTGAATTCTTTGCTTATAACAGCCTTACATAAGGAATAATATTGTTTGAGAAAATAAAGTGTGAGCCATGAATTTTTCATAGTATATTTAGAGCTTTGTTCACTCTGTCCAACAGATTTATTACTGCAGCCGCACACACTCTCAGCTGTCACAGTTCATAAGAGAAGTTCAGAAAACCATTTTTGGGGAAGATGTGAGAGTTGTATCTTTAGCTTCTCGGCAGAATCTGTGTGTCAATGAGGTAATCAAGAAACTTGGTAACATGACCCTCATTAATGAAAAGTAAGTCAGATTAATAGTTATTCCCTGTATTGAAAACTTGAGCTAGTTATGAAGAAAAGGTCTTACTAGATATGTTTTTAGTAGATGCTGTAAATTCTAATCAAAGTAATAACTCACCTCTAGCAAATACAAATTCATTTAGTTGAGTGACCACTTCTCCAACAAGCTCAAACAGTGATAAGGTGGCAGCATCACTTGTCTCTTCAATCTTTGCTATTGTGAAATGCTATCTCAGACTTGTCTAAACATGTGTTGTCCTTCAAAATATGTGGCTATAATCATTGCAGTTTTTCAAGCAGCAGGTTTATTTTTTCATACTTGTTTCTACTCCCTAAACTAATAAGGTAGCACCAGGAACAGATGAAGAAAGGCGGCAGCCACTCATGTCCATTGTATAACTGTCATTTGCAGTATACTGAAACCACAGGCCCCCATCTACAACCAGGCCTCACAAACCTTTCCATGGTTTTCCCCAGCTGCTTCATATCCCTTGATTTAGTCCATTGATAACAGGTTGATTTTACTATATAACAAGTCATTCTAACTCACTCCATCCCTTGCAAGCCTTTCACTCAAAATCTTTTTCACTCAGTCTATCCATTTACAATTTGGTCTCCCTCTTTTCCTTGTCCTCTCCACTTCTGACCCAAATATTCTTTATATGAACCTCTCCTCACTCATTCCATTCATATGTCCAGACCATTTCAGTACACCCTCCTCAGTTTTCCCAACCACACCCTTCTTATTACCACACATCTCTCTTACCCTTTTATTGCTTACTCAATTAACCCTCCTCACACCACATATTGTCCTCAGACATTTCATTTCCAACACATTTACCCTCTTCCACATATCCTCATCTATAGCCCATGCTTCACATCCATACAATTTTGTTTGGACTACAATACCTTCAGATGTACTTATTTTCACCTTCCTAGATATAACTTCTCTTTCTGCACATTCTTCAGTGCTCTCAGAACCTTTGTTTTCCATCATCCACCCTATGACTCACATTTACTTCCATGATTCCATTGCTGCCATGTCCACGCCCATGTGCTTAAAACACTTCACTTCCTCCAAATTTTCTCCATTCAGACTCACACTCCAACTGACCTGTTCATCTGCCCTGGTAAAGCTAATAACCTTCCTTTTATTCACATTTGCTCTCAGCTTCCCCCTTTCACACTCTCAACTAAACTCAGTTGTAGGGGTTGTAGGAGTGTGTGATAGAGTATGAAGAAGTAAATTCTGGATTGATGTGGGTTTAACTGAAAGTGGATAATAAAAAATGGGTGATTGCTAGTGCATATGCAACTGACCATAACAAGAAAGATCATGAGAGGTAAGGGTTTTGGGAGCAGCTGAGTGAGTTTGTCAGTAGTTTTGATGTAAGAGACTGGATATTAGTAATGGATGATTTAAATGCGAAGGTAAGTGATATGGCCATTGAGGGTATGATTTGGGCACATGAGGTATTCTGTATTATGAATGGAAATGGTGAGGAGCTTGTGGAGTTGTGTGCTGAAAAAAGACAGATAATTGGGAACACCTGGTTTGAAAAGAGAGATATACTGTGGTGTAGCTGTTAGCATTCCTGACCATGACACATTCACGAGCCACCCAGAGTCGAGTTCATAGGTTCTGAATCTCTGTTATGGCAGTCAGTCCACAGTCAACCCAACTGTTCATCCACCCCTAGGGGTTCGTCAATAAAATTACAGATTGATGTGGATAAAACTGAAAGTGGGTGGTGAGAGATGGGTGATCATTGGAGCTTATGCACCTGGTCATGAGAAGAAAGATCTTGAGAGGCAAGTGTTCTGGGAGCAGCTGAGTGAGTGTGTCAGGAGTTTTGGTGCACAAGACAGGATATTAGTGATGGGTGATTTAAATGTGAAGGTTAGTAATGTGGCAGTTAAGGATATAACTGGTGCACATGGAGTAATCTGTCTTGTGAATGGAAATGGTGAAGAGCTCATGGATTTGTGTGCTGAAAAAAGACTAGTGATTGGAAATACCTGGTTTAAAAAGAGTAGAAGAGATAGTCAGCGGTATTGTTACATTATGTATTAATTGATAGGCGTGTAAAAGAGAGACTTTTGGATGTAAGTGTGCCAAGAGGGACAGCTGTTGGGATGTCTGATCACTATCTTGTGGAGGCGAAGGTGAAGATTTGTAGAGGTTTTCAAAAAAGAAGAGAG
>JAYMFT010156422.1:0-12516 GCA_038088735.1 Panulirus argus | reverse complement strand
ACCCCGGACGCTTCACATGCCCTGGTTCAGCCCATTGACAGCACGTCGACCCCGGTATACCACATCGTTCCATTTCAAGGTGGAAATTGCAATAGCAATGTAAACTTGAGATTTTTTCCTGCCATATGAATTGCATTGATTCCTATCTGTTTTTAGGGTACCATATGTACGTGTGAGTCATAAAGTGCCTGTGTACCTCCATCAGGGTTTTCATGTTTAGCTTATGCTTGAATTATACCTTTTTGGGGTTTTCGTATTTTTCAAGTATGAATTAACGTATGCAATATTTATTATGTATGTGTGCTATTCTTAAGTGTTACCAGTAAGACTTTTAGGTTTTAACACTGTGCTTTAAGAAATGCTTTATATATATATATAGACTTTTCTGGTGCATTTTGGTTGAAAGAAATTGGTCTCTGTGTCAATAAAAACTCTATGAAAAACTTCAGTACAATTTTTGCTAACATTAAAGACCTGAAGAAGACATCTAAGACCCCAGACCCTGGATGGATGGGAAGGTCACTTTGCCCAGTACTGGAAGGAGTTAAGATTGCTTAGTAGATAAACCCCTAAATTTTTTAGCAAACAGTGTCAGTATTACTTTAAGATAGCTTGACACCTTGACAGTCTCTCTTGTTCCCAAAATTAGCAGATTGATGATCTCTGCACAGATTTCATCACTAATACCCAGTCTCTCACTTCAGATTTGCTGACATACTCAGCTCCTCCCAAAGTGCTTACCTCTCTTCCTTATTCCTCTTGCTTCCAGATTTATAAGTACTTAAAATCACCCACCAGTATTACCAGGCTCTGCCTGCAAGAGGTTACACTGCAAGCTAAGTCACCTTTCACAAGGCTTTGTCATTGGGTGTACAGTCTCATCAAAGAACAGCTCAATCCAAAGGGGTCTACATATCCCTTTTACTGGAAGTAGAGCAGCCATGGGCTGCAGGAGCATATCAAAAGGCCCTGGGTAACACCAGCACTCTATCATAGAAAATTTTTTTGTTCATTATTGATTGACACTCCCTGATTTATCAAGGTAGCACCAGGAAACGGACAAGGAAAGACACATACACTCACATACAAATTATATATTTATTTTTATTTATTATACTTGAATTGCCTTTTCCCGCATTAGCAAGATAGCACCAGGAAACAGAGGAGGAAAGACACTTCTACTCACATACACATATGTATGATATACGCACATACACGTACATATATATATATGTATACTTACATAAATATGTACATACATGCATATGCATATACTTATATACTCATATACATATTTGCACTTGCTCACCTTCATCCATTCCCACGGCCACCCATGCCTACAGGAAACAGCATCGCAATCCCCCGCGTCAGCGAGGTAGCATCAAGAAACAGACGAAGAAAGGCCTCATCCATTCTCATCCATACACGAACTATCATGTGCAGTGCACCAAAACCATGGCTCCCTGTCCACATCCAGGCCCCATTTCACATGCCCTGGTTTAATCTATTGACTGCCCGTTGACTCCAGTTTACCCATCGTTCCAGTTCACTCTATTCCATTCATACTTTTCACCCTCCTGCATGTTCAGGCCCCGATTGCTCAAAATCTTTTTCACTCCATCCTTCCATCTCCTGTTTGGTCTCCCAGTTCTCCTTGTTCCCTCCACTTTTGATATGTATATATATATACATGTACCTGCATACACCTATGGGGTAATTGTAAATAAATAACCAAGCACATCTTGTATTCTACTTTCATTTTTACTCACATTAAACTGGGGCTGACTTCCTTATACTTTCAAGCATTTTCACTACTCCAGTAGTTTTTGCCACCTCTTCCTTAGGTCTTGCCCTCATACTGATCCTTGACTTATACCTAAGACATTTCCATATCATTGTTTCCCATTTCTTTTGAGCAATAAAGCTAAGTGGATTTTTTTCCAGCATTTTATGCTCCTAATACTGTTATCTTTTATGCATTAATCTGTGAAATTTTTATTGTTCTTATTTCTTCCATCAATGAATAGTAATATCTTAGAATTATTTTTGAGATATAGTATTGCAATTAGTATACAGTTCACTTTGGTTATTGTTTTTCCAGATTACACAGGAGGCTGGGCATATCATGATCACTTTTCCTTATGGCTACCATGCTGGATTTAACCATGGATTCAACTGTGCAGAGTCAACTAACTTTGCCATGCCACGTTGGGTTGAATATGGGAAACGGGCTACTCAGTGTCAGTGTCGGTAAGTTTTCAGAGAAAGCATATTGCCTTGCCCACCACTATGGGGCTTTAAGGACATCCTTGCATTCTGAACACGATATCCAATTACTGGACAATTTTGAATGGACTTATACCACTGTTACCTCACACAGCATTATGCTTTGCATCAGCAACCTTTTCTTAAATAAGTTAATGAAGATTGACCAAATTTGTGTCAGAGATATTGCATACAATTTTCCTCAACTGTCTCCATATGTCCTTAAGTGCTTCTGCACATTCTGAATGTAACATCGTAATGCCGGACAATTTGGCTTTATGTCTTAAAGTGCATCCTTGCATTCTGAGTGTGATGTCTGATTATTGAATGTTTCAGTGTGGACTTGTACCATAGATACTTCATTCAAAGTTTAGCACTTCATTTTTCGAGGTCAGGATCAAAGATTAAAGTTACAAGGTCTTGCATTCTAAAATTCTATCAAGTACTTATGTACACATAACATCTTGACTACCCAATGAAAGTGGACCAAACGTTTATCATACTTTTTATTGAGCTGAATAACATTTCCACAAATAGAGATTCACAGAATATATAAAATGTTTGCAGTGGGGACATGGTGAAGATATCAATGGACACATTTGTGAAGCGGTTTCAACCAGAGCGCTATGAACTGTGGCTTGCTGGCAAGGACATAGGACCTCACCCAGAAGACCCCACTCGATCATCTGCTGCAGCTCAGCCATCAATTAATGATGTCCTTTGTAATAAGAAGTGAGTACTCATGATCAGTCAGTTTTTAACCTACAATGTTCTGTGGGATCCTTGACAGGTAAAAAGAGATTCTTATGTGTGCAACAGTCCTCTCCTCACACTCATAACTTCCTGATAATAGATAAGAGTTATGCTTCAACCTGTGTATTGAACAGACATTTTGTACATCCACAATAAGCTGTTTTACATATCAAACCCAGTATGTTGTTAAGTATTTTATATTACAGTTTATCACTTGCTTTTCATCTTGGATGCCTCTAATTTGGCTAGCAGGAATGGATCAAGTGGTAAAATGTAATGGAGATTATTTCTGTTGTTGATTATAAGAGCATTTCTTTGAATACAGTATTCATCATTTACAAACAAGATCCTGATCATCCTATTCCTTGATGAAAATAACATTGCTGTGAAAGTAAGAGATTGTGCACACACACAAGTATGTTTATTTACACAGTTGTGTCTCCCACCTTGGTGAGTTAGCCTCATAAACAGATGAACATTGGCCTCATTTACAAACATCCACTCTCTGCTTGTTGTGTATAATGCTCTGAAACAAGAGTTCTCCATCAACATTCAAGTCCCATAGACTGTTCTATGGTGTACTTTTACTGCCTCGGTTCAGCCCATTTATAGCTCATTATTCTTAGATTCCTTACACCATACCTCCACTTCTTACTGATCCTTAACCCCACAAGAACTGCAAAATGGTCAGAGTCTCCAAAGAATCCTCTCAGGACTCTAGCATCTAGCATAGCCTTTCTCAAATCTTTCATCCACTGCCACTTTGTCAAAACATTTTGGTCTTCTCTTCCATCATTCCTCATCCATGTGTATTGTTATTACTTCTCTAAATTCTCTGTACATTCTGTTTCCTTGTGTTTTGTGTTAGTAATACAAACTTTAAAGCTTATTGACACATAATGTAAGTGTCCTTGAAGCCACATATCCATATTTGTCAGTCTTTGGTTGACCTGCTTAATTTTCCTCAGAAGGTTGATCGTCAATTATTCTTTTGTTTTCTCGATTATTCTGACCACACTATAGATAGTATTTTTATGTAATGGGTATTTATGTATTTTAGAAAATTTAACATGTGAAAGAAGGGTGTATTGATGTGCGATATGCATGACCATTTTGACAGTAGAAGTAGAAGCCTTGAAGAAGGCTCAGACTCAAAAGCTGATAGGTTATGTGCATAAGGTATAAATCAGTACAGTATGAACATTTTTTCATTGTACAGAGTTCAGTACCCAAAAGTGAAACACCTTGAGTAAAAGGGCAAGTATGCACCTACAACTTTAGAATATGTTACAGTCATTCCCCAACCCACCCCACTCATCTTTTTGTACTTACATGGTCAGCATCAAGTTCTTTAACATATTTCAGCTCTTGTTTTTATTGCCTACAGTACCACAGAATCTTCAAAAAATTAATGATACCAGTGAGTCTACTGAAATCAAGATCTAGCATGCTTATCACAATTTGCTGAGCTTCTATAACATTGGGTAATTTTAGAATATTCCATGTCTGTCTTAACCCATTACTCTTTTCAGCTTTTTGTTACTTAACAGTACACCCCTTTGTTTGCTCTGAATTAGCTTCTTGGTTTCATCCACAGATCTTCATCTTCCCTATTCTTATTATATTGTACAAATTAGGAGTCTTTTTTCTTCTTCTTCCATATTAGCTCTTTGTTGCTTTCTTTAATATAATTACTAAACCTCCTTGGTTGTGCCATTGCATATTATACATCTTGTTCCTCAGTGATCACCAAAATCACTCCATCAGTCACCATGCCACTCACAATTTCTTGATATTAAATTTTCTTTTGTTTACAAAACTCAGCTGCTTTTTTTTCACAGCATTGTCCCTAACTTTTTCTCAGGTCCCCTTCACTCCCCGATTTTATATTTAGTAGTTTTCGTACGTCACCGTTTTACCTCTCTAATTACATTTTTCAGTACTTATTCAGGTCACTGATTTTTTCCTACATATTTATCCATCTCAGTATTACTTTCTGCATGTAAATCATTTTGAAATGCCCCAAAATGTGATGATGCTTGCTTGCATGCCTGAAATGTTTTTAGGATATCAATGCTTGAATTGCACTAACCCATTTACTTTTGCTTTATTGTCAAATATAAATATGGAATGTGTCTTCGTTAGATAAAATATTTTTTTTTCCAATTTTGGTGCTTGCTTTTAACATTTTTATATGCATAAAGAGGTTTTGTTCAGTCTTTTGCATGTGTTAGCTAATAGTGGTCCCCCTCAGGCATGGTTGTAGGTGTCGGAGCCGCAGTAGAAGCAGCCATGGAGGGAAGACAGGGCCGCAGATTGAGTCTGACCCTCATAGTTGCCGGGAGTGCAGATGGCTCAGGGAGCTTAAGACCGTGGCTTTGGGTTTGGACGAAGTAGCCACCCTCCATCTATCCCTCCCTCCTGCTGTTTCTCTCCGTCCAGTTTCTTCTACCCCAACTGTTCCCTCTGTCCCGGTGTACCTGCCATTTACCCTGTACCAAGAGGAAACGCCTGAGCCAGATAAGGCAGCACAATACTTTCCTACATTTTTTCCTGCTCCATTACCCTCTCCAGGTCGCAGACCTTTATGTGGTTACTACTGTTCAATGTGTAGTGAAGTAGTGGATAGAAACACATTCAGCCAACATTTGAAAGATCATGCAAGAAATAAAGTGCCCACTAGACATTACTGTTCTATCTGTCAGAAGTATTACTCCTCCTATATTAACCTGAACAAGCACTTTAGGAAGCTACATCCAAGTAAACCTGTTCCTAAACCAGTAGAGCCTCAGGTGGAACATATTGAGCCTCCCCAGCAATCCCCCTCAAGTGACTATGGCACCCTTAGTCCAATGTCATTGTCAGAGCCTACTTCCCCTTCCTCGCCACCTAGTATTCTTTTGTCACCTTTGGACTGTGGGTCTTCAAGTAATGCTTGTTACCCCCTTAATTCATTGTCCACTGATGTACCAGTTATAACAGGAAGCAAATTGTTGTTACAGAAGAGTGTTTCTGTTAAGAGAGATACCATGCAACAACTGAAAGTTAGATTTTTTTCACATGCTGAAAGCATTGACCCAGATATGCTTGCTTTAGCTGAGTCATGCATTCGCCCCTCTCTCAGTGGATCAACTGTAACAGAATCACATGACCCAGAGCTCGGTGTGTGTTTATCTATTGTAGATGACAGTGTCAGTGAAGAGAACATGAGCCCAGAAGACTATTCACTTCATTTGACCCCACCACAGAGCAAAACAATTGACTTGTCTTCGTCTGTAGATGAGCCCCCATTCTTAGATTTGTATGAATGTCAGCAACCACTAGATTTGAGTTGCTCAGGAGGTATGCACTACAATTTTCCAGTGGCTGCCATTAAGGATATTGAAGGAGACATAATTGAACCTTATGATGAATTTAAGCATGAGGGAAAAAATATATTAGATATGGAACAGGCAGAGATTGTAGAACACTCAGAAATTTTCATTCCTGTTGAACAGGTAGTCAGTAATTGTAGTGAAAGAAAGATGGAAATCAATGAAATGCCTAACATAAGTATAGAGACAGAGCAGCTGATGGGCATGAAAGAAGAAAATGAAGAATTGAGTGAGGTACCCTCTTTGAAGGAGATATACAATGATTTACTTCTTGAAACTGAGGATATTGACTATGGTGTAGGTAACAAGATATCATGCAGGAAAGTAGCTTTTGATGGTGATACCTTACTAGGAACACAAGAATATTGTACTTATGCAACTCTCACAACTCCACCACAAGACAAAAGTGAATGGGGACACCACTTTGATCATGAGTGTGATGGGCAGCTATGCTCCCTTTGTGGCATGTTTTGGAAACATATAAAGTCAAGAAATCATGAAGATGAAACAGACACAGATTCTGTTGATATGGATTTAGCATCTATGTGCTCCTCAAACACTGACACAGCAACAGAGAATGAAACAGTAATTCATCCCTCTGACAGTGAGCTAGAAGAACAAGGTAATCATGTTTTGCAACAAAGGGTTGCAAGTGATGATCGAAATTGCCCTGAAGCCCACTTTGTTTCTACTAACATAACTCATATAAGAATGAGAAAGAGCAAGCCTCAAGCAGTAGGTAATCGACCTCATGGCCTTCCAATGAAGAGAAAGAGAGCTACAACCCAAAGAAAAAAATCACTTAAGAAGACAGAAACAGTTTTTCTAGAAGACAGAATCACTGACAATACAGTCGAGAAGTCTTCAGAGTTAGGCTCCAATATAAGTTTGGCAAAAATGAATTCTGTTGCTCAATGGTCCAATTATTGGCCTCTTATGATGATGATGTCACATTTTGGCCAGTTTATGAACAGCAAAGCTGGGTCTCCCAAAAATTTCAAATTTGGTTGTACATTCCCTACTGAGTTGAAAGGAATGCCACCCCATTGTTTACCTCTAAACTGTTATGGGATACAAAGCTTAAATTTGAATCCAGAACCTAGTAAATCAGTTTCAAGTAGCAGCATTATAGACTCAGTTTTACAGACACCTTGAGATGTTTCAGTCTTACGATAGGTCATTGATCCATATATATTGCCCTTGCTTTGGTAGAATACTGTACAACAATAAGAAGGGAACTAGAGACATGGTCATTGCATCCTCATTCGTACATTATTACATACTTCTCTTCATATTCTCCTTAATTTCTTCCATATATTGATACTCAAAAACTTCAGTACGTCATACTTGGTTTTTACTATAGTATGTGAAAGTATTGTGTAGTTGTGTTTTGGTCATCCAAGAAGGATAGAAATTATTTCATATTATCAACCTACATAAGCCATGTAGTTATTAAATTCCATTTATTTGTATTATTTTTGATGTACAACCTAAGACCTCTTTTTATGAGGCTTCACAGCTACAAGGCAGCCCTCAGTATGGGAGCAATCTGTTTCTTTTAACAAGTGACACAAGAATCATCATAGAAAGGACAAAAGATAATTTCTCATCTTTGATTGTGTTAGTCCCATTAGCTAGTCTTCATTTAGGTGAAAACCACCTCACACCACATATTGTCTTCAAACATTTCATTTCCAACACATCCACCCTCTGCACATTTTCATATACAGCCCATACCTTGCATTCATATGACATTGTATTATACCTTTAAATGTACTCATTTTTTCCTGCCCAGGTAAAGATCTCTTTTCACACATTCCTCCATGCTCCCAGTACCTTTTCCCCCTTACCTAGCATCTAATTCACTGCAACTTTCATGGTTCCATTCACTCCCTTGTCCACTCCCAGGTATTTAAAAACTCCGTTTCTTTCAAATTTTCTCCAATCAGGCATGCATCCCAATGAACCCCCTTCCGTCAGCCTTGCTAAACATAATAACCATGCTTTTATTCACATGTACTCTCAACTTTCTCCTTTCACACACATTCCCAAACTTAGACACCAACTTCTGCAGTTTCTCACTTGAATATGTTACCAGTGCTGTGTCATCAGCAAATGCCCCCCCCCCCCTCTCTCTCTCTTTCTCTCTCTCTCTCTCTCTCTCTCTCTCTCTCTCTTCCCAAGACCTTGCTCACCACCCCATCCATAACATCACACACCCATGCTGCAGTCCCATCTTCACCTGGGACCACTCACCCTCCTGTCTACCTACTTACACTAATGCCATATGATCAAAAACTTCTCAGTGCTTCTTATGACTTTCCTCCCCCACTGTATATTCTTAACACTTTCCACAAAGCATCTCTGTCAACCCTGTCATATGGTCTCTTCAGATCCATAAATGCCACATACAAATCCTGTTTCTCTCAAGTATTTCTCACACACATTCTTCGAAGCAAACACCTGATCCACACATCCTCAACCAATCCTGAAACCACAGTTTATATTATTTTTATTATAAACTTCTAAGCCCTTTTAAGGAGCTCCTGTAGCTTCAAGACTGCACTCCACTCAGGAGCAGGGGAGTGATGGACTCCTTTCTGTACGTTGAAGACAGTGATACATCCTTGCTGAAGGTGACTTCTCACTCATAGTTTTCCCCATAGCAGATGGAATCTATAACACTTATACTTTACTTTCCTGTCCGAGGAACCCCAAAGCTTGGGGCTCCTTCAACACACAAACCTGGCCACATCCACTGGGCCGGAGCACAGGTCAAGTAGTATTTTGATGTGGCATGTATGTTTGTGTGAACTGCCAGAACAAGACATCTGAGTATAGAGTTTGCATATATGGCAGTAGGAATCCTATGACATACTGAATCAGTGTTTGTAATTTTTGAAAAATGGTTTGTGTCCAGAACACAGATGAGAAAATGGGAACTCTTGCATGCTTGGGAGGGTAGTCTCTGATAGGTTTTAAGGTGTGACTTATACGTGCCTGGTTAGTTTAATTACTGATAAATGTATGTATGGTGGAGTTTAGTTAAAAGTTAGTATGGTAGGGGCAATTATTTCCTGCTTATTAAGTTGTTATATTATGTAACTACCTATTTGTTTTGTATGGAGAGGGAGTGTTACTCTCATGGGATTCCACCTCTTGAATAATTTCTGTAATAGAATTTCACAAATTTGCTGTTTGCAAGTTTTTCTAAAGGGAAGGGGGATCATAAGTGTAGGTTGCTGGAGTAAACTTCTTGTATCTTCGTATGTACTTCTGGATGGTTATGAAGTAGTTTGAGTGGAACAGGTCTAGTGCTGTTGCAAAGAACAGCAAAGCATATTAAGATGAAAATGTATTGAGAATATTTTTCTTTTATTGTGCAGGTTTTGAATGTTTTGGTTGTCAGGCAGCTGGTGATAGTTCGGAAAGGTCTATTTTGCTATGTTTACTTTTGACAGTGAGTAACCAGGCAGGTAAGGCATAGTCTAGGGTTTAAGCATATCAGTTGTTTGTGTAGAGTATTAAGGAATTCTATTTCTAGCCCAAAACTGGTGTCAGTAAGTGTTCTAAGGACATTTAGTGTGTTTATGGCCTTTGTGTTGACATTATGATGTGGGAAGTGTGTCTTGTGTCGCATAACATCCAGTATGGTAAGAGTTTTGTTGATTGGTAATGGCTAACCTTGGTATAGATTGGATTCTTGTTCAGTGGGGGTTCAGAGGTTCGTGGGGGTTTCTTTAGGTATGCAGTCGTTGTTTTCGGGGAGCCAGTGTTGAAACTGAATGCTGTTATTGCTTGAAAAGTGTGTCTGTGCTGTGATTTGATTATGAGATTATCTGCACATGGGAGGACATGATGGAGGTCTTGTAGGAAGAGACTGAAAAGGGTTGAAGAACTACTCCATAGGGGATTCCTTTCCTTTATAGACATTGAAGATTTTGGAGTGAAAGTCTTTGTGAATTATTCTGGTATAACAGCAGGCTGTAAAGATGTTTACCATTTTTGTAATCTTTGTGGAGGGTGGTGTCAAATACTCGTATGTTTTCTGAGTACGATTTTAACCCCAATCCCACAGGCTGGCAAAGGGCTGGAATGTCCAGTTACCTGAAGGTAGACTTTCCTTCCATTTATATTATTATTATGCAACTACAGGACCCCTTTTATGGGGTTTCTGCAGTTTCAAAGATTGCAGTCCACTCAGGAGCATGGAAACGATGACTCCCTCAGGAGCAAGATTTTTGACATATCTGTACTCCTTTTCCTCCAGTGACAATGATACAGCTTCACCAGTGACAACTTTTCAATGCAGTGTCTTGCAACACATGTCCTGTATATATAGACATAGATTTTTGTCTGACTCTAGTTGGCATTCTTACAATTCTCATTCTTGTGCTCTAACTCATTTTTATTTGTCAAATGATTTTTAACCTAATTAGTTGAACTATTAGTAGTTGTCATATTTTTTATTCCTGACATTCAGTCTTTAATGGTGAACTTCATATTTTCCAATTCTAGCATTATTGCCAACTCTAATGTCTTGGTTAAATTCAGCTAAAACCTATATACACTTGTAATTTGTGTAGTGATTGCAGAAGAATGGATTGTTAGAAGTAAGATCTTTGATTTATTAATCATAGTGATTGGAGGTTGCACCTAATGGTTACACATACTTGTTGCAGAGTTCAGGATCACGTTCATTGTGCTTTGTTATAATCCAAGGGTGGATTGAATAAGTGGTAGTGCATAATGAGAAAGTTTAAGAATACTTTTTTGATTTGTCAGTTGTTTGCTGATTGGTGTTTTTCATGAATGATGGAAGCATCCAAAATATAGTCTCTTTGCAGGTTTGTAGTGCTTTAATATTTTGGGTTTTTCAGTAAGATGATATCAGATAACTATGAACTGTTCCTTCATATACAATATTGCTGAGGGTTGTAATGTTTCAAGGTGTTAGCTGAATGTAGTGATAGTCATCCACTTATGTCTCTTTGAAATTTGGAACTTGAAGTCTGTGGTTGCCCAGTTTGTTACTTGCTATTCATATATAATGTTTGATGATGGGCAGTAATCACATTCGCTTATGATGTCCCAGTTGCAGGTTGTCAGAAAGAACTGGTTGCTAAAATGAAAAAAGTTTTATATCAGTCACCTTAAGAACCAGGTGGAGAACTATTGCTTACTGCCTGAAACCTGGTAACACCTAAGAATTTTGGCCTGTCTCTCTGACCATGCCGTGGCCTTGAATCTCAGGCCTGATTTGTTGTTTTTCTCAATTCATCTTTTGTTTGCAAAAACTTCCCTACAAACCTGAATTTCCAAATATTTAGATTTAAAAGAATATTTCAGTTTTTTTACAAACTTACCAAAAAATATGAAACATACATAAAGAATAACAAAGAATGTAACTAAGAAACAGTTGAATGTACAATATGCATAGGTGCTTAGAAGAATTCGTATCTTCGAGCACAGCCTTGAAGCTGCAGGAGCCCCATAAGCTGGGTCTTGAGGTTGTATAAGCTGCATATTAGTCTCAGTATGTATTTATGTTCGTATGTATGTCATTGTGTTTGTTTGTGTCTGTGGGCATGCACTTTTGCATGCATCTACATATTAGTACTATTTATTACGTGTAGGTTTTGTTTTGTTTTTTATTTTGATTTACCATACTACACTCATCCCTTGCTTAATGCGGGATCACTGTATGCGATTTTGTTCGTTTTGCAAGGAACCTACATCTACCAGTCCATCTTTTTTATGCAGTCAAAATTCACTGCTATGTGGTAGAAAGTGCACCAAAACATCAGTAAAGGTTGGCGTATGTAGTAATGTACTAATTTGATAAATATCTGGTTAAATTACATTTTGACATTATAGTTTCACACTGTTGCAAATATTCCTTTTTTCTATGTGTGTTTATGATATAACTGCAATTTCTCTTTGTGTAAGATTTTCATAGAATGTATACACCGCATAAAGCAAGGGATAAGTGTACTGCCCTAAGTACCTAGTGCACACTTATTAACACTCAGTCACATTCAGACACCTTCACTGCAATATATATATATATATATATATATATATATATATATATATATATATATATATATATATATATATATAT
>JAYMFT010156411.1:0-12517 GCA_038088735.1 Panulirus argus | reverse complement strand
GTGTGTGTGTGTGTGTGTGTGTGTGTGTGTGTGTGTGTGTGTGTGTATGTGTGTGTGTGTGTGTGTGTGTGTGATTAGATATTTGTAATTTCCTATTTGTATTGTACGGGGAGGGAGTTTTACACCCATGGGGCCCCATCTCTTGAGCATTCTCTGCTGTCATACGACTTCTTAAATCTATGTATGCTGTCAGCTCTAACCATGTCCACTGTCAGATTCCATTCATCCATTACTCCTGTACTACGAAAGTAATTCTTTAACCAGTTTCTTGCTTAATTTCATGTTATGTCGTGTGATTGCTCTATCCCTATATCTCTCGAAGGACTGTTCACTGTCTTCGTCATCAGTCTGGTCTAGAAGTTTGAAGGTGTGATTAGGTTTATGGCTTTTAGCTTTTCCCTTAATCTAGCTCTATTAATTCTGGTACCATCATCTTTGTTGCCCTCCTCTGGACCATTTTATAAGCACTTTGTGCCTTTTTAAGTGCGGTGGCCAAACCTGAGAAACATGTTCCAACTTTTGCCTATGTAGGATATGAACAGCTTGCTGAATATTTCCCGAACCATATATTGGAATGTTGTTCTGATATTTTCCAGCAGACAGTTTGCCTACATTATTGTTCTAATAAGGTGCTCTGGCAAAATAGAAGGGACGATGTCAACTCTAAAATCCTTCTCACACACAGATTCCTGCAGCTTGTTTCCTGCTTGATAATATTGATATTTTGGCCTTCTGTCACTGCATCCTATCCTCATTACATTTATTTGGATTGAATTTCATCAACAATACATCGGACCAGCTCTGAAGTTTGTGAAATTTGTCTCGATCTCCTTATAAGCTGATGCAGTTCTCCTCGTCTCTTTTTACTTCCCTCATTATTGTGGCATAATGATTAGTGCGAGTCCATTCCCTCTGGCAAGTCATTCCCATAGATCAAAAAAAAGCTTTGGTTCCAGGCCCAAACCCCGCGGCACGCCACTGGTGATCTCAACACATTTCGTGAAGGATCCCCAGTCACGCATCCTTTGTCCCCATCCACAAAGACAGTCTATCCATCGAAAGAAGCTCTTTTTCGTTCCTGCCTGAAGATCCGGCTTCCTTATTAGCCTCCTGGAAGGCACAGTGTCAAATACTTTCTAGCCGTCCAGTTACAGCCAATCTTCCCAGCCTTCTCTTTTGTTTACAACAGGGCTCACTTTCACATAAGAATGTAAGAGGTTCCTCAGTCAAGACCTCCTTTCCCTGGAATCCTGTTGTGTCTCACTTTAGTAGTTTCTGCTCTGCAAGAAAGTCATCCATTTGTGTTTTATTATATTTTCCATTACCTTATGTACCATCTCCAGGTTTCCTCTCATATAGATACTCATATAGCTACGATGTTTGCGCTCTTCCTCTCCACTTGCTCTTACCTTTTTTCCAGAGATGTGTTGAACAACATTTCAAGCGGTTATACAGACGTATTTGCACACGTTTCCATTGCATATGAAGAGATTCCTGAGGAAAATGAGAATTATATGGGTTAAGACCCTTTAGTATTCTGTTAAGTCTTCTCTAGATATTTCAGTGCTCTCCAAGACATCTTCCCAACCCATCGCACTGGTGTTAGGGCTTGAGTGTCTTCCAGTGTGAAAACATCTCTATACTTGTCATTTAGTTCCTCACATATCCTTACATCTTCCTTTATAATTCTTCCTTCTGAATCCTTATCTTACTTGTTAGCTCTTTAAGGAACAAATTACTCATTATTCAATTAAAGTCTCGCTGTTCCTTCATTCTTATCCTGATATAGTTGAGTCTTGCCGTAGACATACAAATGGCCTTATGATTACTGGCTTGCTAGATGGTCACCTAAATATTTTCGCAGCATCTCGTGTGTGTGTGTGTGTGATTACTATTGAGTGTTACGAGGAGAGTCTTAAACCCGAGTTGCCCCTTCTCTTGATCTTGTATATATGTACCATGTCTTCACTCTTCTGTATGTTTACACACACACACACACCTTAACCTATGCCAGGTATGTGTGGAGGTATTAGCAAACCTCTTTGCTAGTTTATCCAGGAGTCAGTTTTAGATGAGACGGTCTATATACAGGTCAGGTTACCAGACCCCTGGATGTGATTTGTAAAGTGGGTCAAAGTGACAGTGCTCTCATCTTGTTAGAGAGAGTGATACTCACCGTGCAGTCGCTTGGTCAGAGTGACAGTAACTGACCGTGCACTCACTCCAGCTTGTCTCTGGTGCTGCATGCAGCTGAAACCGCGGCATCTTTGGCATGAAAGTCGTTCCTCCAGTTGAGAAGCTCCCTGATGTTTGTGGCTGATCCCAGGAGGACTGTCTCACTCTCACCTCAGATTACAATCATCTGACCATTTCTACATTCTTACATACATAAGATCATCGTTAAGGTGAACAGAACGCGAGGAATTAAGGTGTACTACAGACACGAGTTTACTTTGTACCATCCATCACAGCACGGGAGCAGAGGCTCAGCACCATCACGTAAACAAATTCGTCTCTAGGACTGTAGGTAGAGAGAGGGAACTAAAGAAGTACAAGGGAGTACATGGGAAGGACAGATGACAGGAGACCTGTTGGTCTATGATTAGGTTATCTGCTGGATGACAGCACATGGAAAAGGACAGAAACCAGGAGACCCGATGGTTTATGACGAAGTTATATGCCGGAGGCCAGTACATGGGAGGGACAGGTAGCAGGAGACCTGATGGTCCATGACCAGTTTATCTGCCGGAGGATAGTTATAGTAACCTAGGTTCCTGACATATACGGCTCGAGACGGTAAAGCAGGTGTCCGTTATTGTTTGGTGACCAAAATATTTAGAGGCAGCACTTACTGCATCATTCATCTTTTGTTCATTTGACGTTTTTGTACCTTTTGCACAATAATCAATTTAACGTGTGAGGGAGATTATGTGACTCATTATTATTTTCTTAAACCGCATCTTGGAAACGTTACTTTAAGTCAAAATCTCAAGGAGGGATGACGACCCGCCCTTATTGAAGTGACAACATTGGATGATCACTGTGATCACTGTAGTTTGTTTAACACATACGCTTCGCAAAGACGATCATATCATAGACCTCCCTCGCATCACATTCGTTGGTCTTACTATTTGTCGTCTGAAACTTAAGTTATATTAGATGGTAACAAACGTGATGACGTCAAACTAGAGTTGCCAGTTACCAGCAGTGTTTGTTCAAGGTTTGTGACGCGGTAGATATTTCACTTTTTCGTTTCAAAACTACCCAGCCTTGTTCGTGTCTATGCCCTGGACACACAGGAGGTATTGTGCTTATTTTTCCCGGTGCATCCAGCTGTTAGAAACATGCCATTCGATTGTAATGGACCGAAAACTGGAGTGTTCCTGACATGACGTTTAGCATTAAGCGTGTAAACATTTCCTCTTCCAAATATGTCAATAGTCTTTGTTCATATGAAAACTGCAACAATAATGTAGAGTAATAAGTAAATACACTGCTCTGAAAGCCTTTCTCTTGTGCAGTAGTTCCTGTTCTCATTATGATTACGCCAGAAAATATATTTCATTAATAATACTCACACGTCAACCAAGCCTTCGTGTGTGTATAGCAGTAGTAGTAGTAGTAGAAGAGCGTAGTGGTACACAGGCATCATGAGTCAGGGACGTTCCCTCCAACTGTGTAGCAAATCAGATCATATTTGTTTGCTGCAGGACACTTTATTAGTTTAGCTGAAAGGCTCGTGGTCATAAACAGTCCCGGGCAACACGGGTGACGCACACTTTATTCCCTGACGGCAGCCGGCCATTTAAGGGAATGATCTCTTCTGCTGTCTAATGTACAGTCTAATGTGATCTCATCTTCTGTCATGCGTACAGTTTCACTGACCAGTTGCGGGAATGATTTCATCTGATGTACAGTTTCCCTGACTAATGTACTAAACCCCTAATGGCAGAGGGCCAGTTAAGGGAGTTTAAAGGGATTCAGTACAATGATACATTACAGTAGGACCAATAATCTGGTTTCGTCTCGCATCATTTTTGCGGAATTTCGTATCTGTGAGTGGTATGGTTCTACCGAAATGACTGACCCCGTCCCGCGACGATACGGGAATCTTACTGTCCACAGCGTGAGTAGCCATACATAACCTTTCCCCCTCTTCCCTCTCTGTTGTTCATTTCAGCTCTTCTTCTCTCTTATCATCATCATCCTTTCGCTCCTCTATCATCCACAGGGACTGTTCTAGACAGTTAGCACAGAGGTTAACTCGCCTGGTTCTAAAATGCGAAAAAAAAATGTACCCCTTCCTGCTCGCAATGCTTTCGAATTCTTCCATTGTGCGCCATCAGCTCTCTGTCCCTACTCATCAATTCGTGTGAACGTGCGTTGCTAACATCGGTAACTCCACTGTTCATCATACTTACCACGTTCTCATCATATTCCAGTCTGTCTGCCACATCATTCATTCACCTCAACCCGAGGCAAACACACACTTTATCCTTCCTTATTTCTGGCACGATATTCCTTGGCCATGAATCGAACCCTGGAGTCCCCCACAACAATGACCATTGTGGCCTCATTATCTTTACCTGTTAGGCCAGCACTCCTACATTCAATTCTCATGCGCCTCACTAACACAAGTTTACGTTCCCTCCCCTCACTACTCTCCACTCTTCCCTTCCTCCTCCATCCCTCCCTTCCGGTTCAACTTCCTTGTTATCGAGAAGTAAGATCTCTCCCACCTCCTCCGTAGCTTGCTGTAAGCTCCCTGTATTGCTCCCCAGACCAACAACTATCTCCCCCAGCGCTCCCACCGCACGCCTGACGACATGTGCCTCGTCGCTAAGCGTTGACTCCAAGTTACACATCTTGCGCCCCCGACTCCTCTCGTCCTAAAAGCTTTGTGGAACCACTCGCCCACACGGGTCACAACTAAGCAAACCAAACAAAAACGTGTTATCAAGATTGCTCATGAAACACAGGTGTTTACATTAGAATAATATTTCACCAAAGAAGATTCTATATGACACACAAGGTTGACATAGACAAAGGCAGCATGTCACTTACTGTGAGAAGGTTGTTCTGGGGACTAGTGACCTGGTCTTTAAAGAGAGGAGGAAAATTAGCCGGGTTAGTTAAAGATATCTTCTTTTACCACGCTGTGGATCAACCAACCAGATACAGTAATACAAATTCACTAACTGACGACTAAGAGTTGCTGCAGTCACGTAAATTCTGTGAAATTTGGGAACTATTGATCCCCATAACGCGTTTGAAGTATCATATGCCATACTGGAAACTCCAGAGTACAAGAAACCTATTTCTGACAGTGTGCCATCGTCTTAGATATCCGAATTCCCTTGGCAGTCTTAGAAGGAGAGATAATGGAAGATACATGGCAGAAACGGAAGAGAATATATAGAAGATCTAAACATTCCTACTAATTGAAAGAAGGGAAAATGAAACTCAAAAGCTGCCTTGAATGGACAAAGAATTGGAAGTCATTGTAGACTATGGATTGCTTACAAGAGATCGATTAGCTGGAAAACTCTGCAAGATCACCATTTTTATAAGAGTACGAAAGGGAAAATCCTGGAACAGAATAAGAAACGGCGAGCAAAAGTATGAACATTACTTCAGAAGTGTTAGAAATATCCCAAAGGAATTTTCCAAAACAAAGAACAGAGAAATGATGAAGGATATTTACTGGAGGCAGTAGTGGAAGAATATGGAGTTCTCATGTGAGATGCTAAAGCTAAGGCATCATTTCTAAATACATCCTGTAGTTCAGAGCATACAGTATACAGAATACAGTATACGTTATAGGGGAGAAATGTGATAAGAAAGAGCAGTTTACACAGTAAGAGTGTGTGTGGCCTTACAATGTGTCACAAGATTTTCCACTGATGGTCACAACTTGACGGTGACGGTCTTAATGACCCGAGCGAGTAGTTCGCAGACCTAAGTCCTAAATAACTAACCAGTCAACAATATACGTCATGAAATTGCTTGAAGCGCGTGAAAAAGGTGGATGACTTAGCACGTTACACTGGAAATGTTAAAAGCAAGTTGGACAACGCGACCAGATGGCCTGTCACTTTGGGCTCTGAGACCAGCACGGCACCAGACAGGTTCTCCTACTTCCAAAACTACTCAGCAAATCGTCATCAGAAAGGCTGATGCCCAAGTGCTGGAGGCTGGCAAGGGCAACTCTTGCATCCTCTCAACACACCCGCTTCACCACACCAGTTTCATCACACTCTCCTCACCACACCTCACCTCACGTGACACGGGTTTGACCCCATATGACTTGACGTGGCTCTCAACCCAACGTTACCAGATGATGATCCACATCCCCGGATGACCTCTGGTTAACTGTGTCTTGAGTCGTTGCGATCCAGCCGCTGATGCCACATGACCCGAGTGCTGACTGTGCATGATGCCTGCGTTGACCTCACGTGACCTGTGAGTGCCTTCCGTGTGATGTGTGACAGATAACTCCTGGTGACCTGGATGTTGGATCAACATGACCAGAATATGTCCATTTCCTTCTTGAGGTAACATTTGTCCATTTTCTCACACGGTGTTTCAAGTCAACTGCTTACTGCATGATAATGGTTCGAGCCTTTTCAGGAAATGCGGAGCTCTGATCTCGATATTTGATCTCAATGAAACGGCGATATGTCGGAGGAAGGGTTGATTTGCCCTCCAGCTGTAATGACTGCTGAGGTGTAGGGATGATGCGATGCTGGCACCTGGCTATGTTACTCGACCTCTAGATGCAAGGGTCATAGTTGCTTAAGTGGAGAGTTCGCTCACATGAGCTCTGGTGAGTTCATTCAGGCAGCTGCGTGCGTCCCGGCATCCGCCTCCTCACGTCTGTCCCTTCTTGCTGAAAATAGCTTATGTCCAGCAGAGCTTCAGGATGCGTGAGGACGCTGGATGCCCAACCCTTGAGCATTTTACGCCTGTGAAACTGACTCTGGTTTTGAGATGGATTACGATACAGCATAACACTGTTCCTCACTTCATTGCCAGCGGTATTAGCGTGAAGGCTGGATGTGAGAGCAAGTCTGGTGAGGTCATATCGTCACCTCGAGAGCTACAGGCAAAGACGTTGTCATGTGAAGTACAAGTTACATACTGATGACAGTGTTGTGGCTCTCCACAGAGTCTGCCACCCTGGGTGAACACCCTGCCTTAAATAATTTTGACATGCTGCTCTTGGCTTTGTGTCCCGACACTTATGAGACAACCTACAGTAGAGTTTAAACCCATGCCAGTGTTTCCATTACCCTTTAAACTCCCTGGATGTGGCCATCACCCATGCGTGGACTGGACAACCAATTGAAACAATACTCTACCTGCGAGCCGCCTATCCAGCATGTTAGAGTTGATAGAGCAACAACTCTCTTGATGGGAACATAAATCTTAGGATGAGAGAGCATTGATGAATGAAGCCCATTATCGCTGACCTTCACTGGTTAGGTCAAACATTTGGTAGTGTTATTACTACCTGTGTGTTACTGAGAAAGAGTTTTATAGGTATACACACTCCAGGTTCCCGTTTATCGACCAGCCTGGGTTGGTTGTAGACCGACTGCTGCGCCCAGGATTCGAACCCAAACGAGTCCGACCTCAGGATTGCCCGATAAGGCTTCTTATAGTGTGTGTGTGTGTGTGTGTGTGTGTAATGTGGGTATAATCAATCTATATATATATATATATATATATATATATATATATATATATATCATCGTTACTTAAAATGATAGGCTTTCCTACATTTTCATTCGTTCATTGTACTGTGTCTACGTTGTTTAATGTTGCATTCCCACCTCACTACACCCACTTTAGAACACTCGTCTCACTACATCCGTCTCAACCACACCCATCTTACCGTGCCCGTCTCACCACACACGTCTTTACTACACCCGCTTCATCTCATTCGCCTCACCTTCCCTCCCACACCACACCTGCCTTCACACACTTGCCTCACCACACCTGCCTCAACACCTCCCTCACTACACCCGTCTCAACACACCCGCCTTAATGCAACCGTCGCACCACACCCGTTTATACACAACCGTCTCACTACACGCATCTCATCATACCCGCATTACCGCACCCGGCTCACCATTTCCGCCTCAACACACTCTTCTCACCACGTACGGCTCACCACACCCATCTCACCAAGCCTGTATCACCACATCCGTCCCACCATACCCGTCTCATCACACTTCGCCACACCCGTCTCATTACTTCCACTTCACAACACTGTTTCACCTCATCCATCTCACCACACCCTTCTAAGCACACCCGTCTCACTCCACCCTTTTCACAACACCCGTCTCATCACACTCATTCCACCACATCCATCTCATCACACCCGTCTTAAAACGCCCTTCTCACGCCCGTCTTACCTCATCCGTCTCACCACACCCCTCTCACTACTTCCACCTCACCACAGCCGTTTCAACCACACTCTTCCCACATCTCAACACAGCCGTCTTAACACTGCACCCTCATCACCAAGCGCGTCTCACCACGTCTCTCTCCACACCCGTCTCTCCACATCCACCTCACCACACCCAGCTTACCACATCCATCTCACCACATCTATCTCACCACACCCGCCTCTCCAGTTCCACCTCACTACACTCGTCTCACTAAGCGCATCTCACCACACCAATCACGCACGCCAGACACACCACACGTCTCTCTAAACCCACTTCACTAAACCCTTTTTACTCACCCGACTCAAAACACATCTCAATACACCCCATCTCACCGAACATCTCATCATATCCACTTCATCACTACTGCCTCATCGCACTCATCTCACCTCATCAGTCTCACGTCCGTCTCATCACATTAGTCTCACTGTTCACATCTCACCATACCCTCTTCACCACACACTTCTTATCACGGCCTTACCACACACATCTCATCACCACACCAGGCCACCCATACCTGCTCACCATACAGCCTCACTAGATACCTCCAACCACACCATCTTTACTGCATGCAACTCACCACAGCAGCTTCACCACGCTCAGTTCGCCACATCCTCTTCAACACACCAACCTTACCACACTCACTTCACCACAGCCACCTCACTACTCCCACTTCCACACACGCCTCACAACACTCGGCACACTTGTATTAAGGCCCCAGCCTCACCACTCCTGCCTCACCACACCTGCCTCACCACTCCTGCCTAACCACACTTGCCTCACCACAACTGCCTCACCACTCCTGCCTCACCACACTTGCCTCACCAAACCTGCCTCACCACTCCTGCCTCACCACACCTGCCTCACCACACTTGCCTCACCACTCCTGCCTCACCACACTTGCCTCACCACAACTGCCTCACCACACCTGCCTCATCATACCTGCCTCACCATTTCACCATACACGTGTTCACCACATCCCAGACTAGTACCTCAGGTGTCACCGATGCACTCACAGTTCCTCCTGTGTGACCTCCACACGACAATGGCAGCTCGTGGGCGCCGCCGGCTGACGGCTGGTCATTTGTGACCTGCCAGGTCACGCCAGGTAATCACGAATCATCTGTCATGACAGGGTATGCAGGTGTACACCTGAGAGTGCGTTGTTCTTTGTCTTTCTTTCCTCACGTCGATGGCTTAGCTCGCGGACGTCCAGGTCTTCGCTCCTCGAGGACAGACCTTGAGTGATGTGTGGAAGAGGGAAAATGAATATCTATCCATTATCTTTGAGGAGTCAGTGTAGATAAATGATTTATGATAGAAATAAACCCGGGCAAGATTGAGAGCGTAAGGATGGGAAGTAAGGGAGAGGAGAACTGGTATATGAACGATATTAGTAGAAAGTATAAAATCCAATTTCGTGGTTTAGTTTAAAGGAAATAAAAAGATAAGACTAGTACTCTTGTCACGGATGATGTTAGATGAGGCATCGCTTCAACGCTCCTAAGTCAGGAGGGTTTGTGCTTCCTCGGGCGGCTGCTGTCTACACTTGTCTGTGGCAATATGGTTGACACGACCAGTGTCCGTCCACACACCGACAACGAAGGAGGGACGAGCACCATGATAATATGTAGTCGTAAGAGGGAACTGTTTTACATGAAGATAGTCAGGTATTTATGAGGTGCATTCTGCATGGTAGCAGTCCTCAAGACCTCATGGGAAGGCACCGCGATTCTGGAAGTTGTCTCCCAAACCTAATCCGGTCTTCGAACTCTTCCGGGGCAGCCTACCTACATCGGTATCCAAGAACATCCGGCACATCGATAACAGAGAATAGCTGTCGCATGCCTTTCAGACGCATGCTGCCCAGGTGTGCCCTCATGGTTTCCTGTAGACTTTAGGAGTGAGATAAAGTCTCCGAAAACAAAGCATTTCCCGAGACCTTCAACTGAAGCAATGTACAATACAGTTAGTAAGCGGTCCGAAAGATATTCACCATACGAGGTACATGTGATGTAACAGACGAGAATTCCCTTGCGATCATGAGACTGATTTCCAGGTACCATCATTTGATTAGTCCTCGGGACCCTCCCGAGGAAGACCGTAAAATGAAGGAGAATTTTCTTTTAGTAAATTACACTTAAATCGGGTGCGACAGTAGAGGGACCAGGTGTCATATTCTCAGATAACTTCCATACGCCGTACATCCCCGCAGATCGTATACATACATTAGGAATAGTGTTCATCCCAGCACCGAGCCCACCTGAAGTCCATTTCCTACCCTCATTTAGTTTGCAGAGGCTCCCCTGCCAGGTATTTTCTCTTCATGAGAAAGATGTCAGCTTATTCAAGCCGACACCACCTTGGTAATCAAGCTTCACGAGTGTCCCTGTGGAAGGCAGTGTCAAAGACCTTCTTGGCAGTCCAACTATACACACACTCCACCCATACTTCCCGTCTTCACGATGCTGATTATAATCTCCTTTTCAAGATCAAAAGATCATCGTAAACGCTCGTGTTGAATCCAAGCAATTTTTCACTTAGCGTATGTTTACTAGGAGCTTTCCGTCCGCTCTCTGGATATATTCTCCAGTATCTTGCAGACCGTTTCCGTCCTCACACCGGTGTATACTTCAGAGTTATTCCTCTCAACTTTCTAAACAGTGATTATATTAGCCCTCCTCAAACCTGTTGGAACGCCACTTTCGTCTATAGAGATACAAAGGAATTCGTCAACGGCTGACCTGGGGTCACTACGCACTCCTCGGGCACAAAGAGTGAGACTTCGTCTAGCGTGAGAGCCTTAGTCGACTCCCGTTCTGTTATGGTTCTCTTTACATCGTCAGGCGTCGAGTCAGTATCTAACAAGGTCCCTCCTACTTCCTTGTCCAGCAGTGGTGGATCTTTTCTGGTCTGATAAGGCATTTACTCTTTGAATATTTGCGTCCACTTACGTGCATCTCGTCATCTCTGTCAGTGACTTATCCCCTGAATACTAAAATCTAATTATTGCATCCTTTATTAATAATTTACGAAAGATTATTGAAGTTTTTTGGGTAATCCTTTCATTTATCAGTATCATTTCTTTTATTATTACATTTTTTCCCTTATCGTTTACTAGTTTGTTGGTTCTCTCGTATCTCTCAAACTCCTGTGTATATCCCATTACTTCCCTATTGTCGCTATTCCTCTCCCCGTATAACACTCGTGGGCCAGTCTTTCCTGTGTCCGCCTCTCTGCCGTCCTTTCTCTCGTGACTTCGTTGTGGATTTGGCGGACTGTCTTATTATGGCCCTTTGATTGTTTAGGCTTTAGGCCTACCGACGTCCAGTTTTGACCACCAATCGAAAAAATCTTAGAAAACCTTCTTAAGGTGTTCAAGATGATTCTATGGCTATATACACTCTCGCTGCATATTCGGCCCTTGATCTGTTATACCAAATATCTTTATCCATATACTGCCTGAGTATCTATGTATGTTAATAAGTGTTGTATTGGTGTTTTTGCGTTCACTAATTTGGATGTGTGTATTTATGATTGCCAGTACGTGTTTTACGTGGAGAGTTTTACACTCGTGAGACCCAACCTCTTATATATATATATATATATATATATATATATATATATTCATACATATTCGCCATTTCCCGCGTTGGCCAGTTAGCGTTAAGAGCAGAGGGCTGAGCCTTAGAGGAAAAATCCTTACTTGGCCCCCTTCTCTGTTCCTTCTTTTAGTCGCCTTTTACGGCGCGCAGGGAATACGCGGGAAGTATTGTTACTCCCCTATCTCCAGGGATGATATATAATATATTTTTTATCTATTATACTTGATTGCTGTTTCCCGCGTCAGCAAGGAAGCGCCAGGAAACAGACGAAGAAAAACTCATCCCCCCGCATGCACACATATATACATACATGCACACATATGCACCGTACATATACATATACACATATCAACATATACATATATACATACATACACATACTCATACACACATGTACATATTTAGACTTGCTCGCCCCCATCCACTCCTGATGCCACCCCGCCCCCCGGGAAAATAGCA
>JAYMFT010156400.1:0-12517 GCA_038088735.1 Panulirus argus | reverse complement strand
AGGCTCTGATCCCACTATATCTTTACTTGTAAGGCTCTGATCCCACTATATCTTTACTTGTAAGGCTCTGATCCCACCGTATCTTTACTTGTAAGGCTCTGATCTCACTATATCTTTACTTGTAAGGCTCTGATCCCACTGTATCTTTACTTGTAAGGCTCTGATCCCACTATATCTTTACTTGTAAGGCTCTGATCCCTCTGTATCTTTACTTGTAAGGCTCTGATCCCACTGTATCTTTACTTGTCAGGCGTAGGGCAATGGGGTCAAGTTTGGAAGTGTAATATTGTCTCTCCTTATACATAAAAAAGGTAATCAAATTCACAGATGAAGTGATGTTAGGATAATAAAACTCTACTTTGTATAAAATATATAATGTCTGTTCTTTATGCCCAAGTTATTTAGAAACTAAATAAATTTACCACATACTGACATTGGTTAAGAATGTTAAGACATTTAAAATACATTGCAACAGAATTTTATTTCTAGCAATTCAACTTATCTGACTAAGAAATTACTATAAAAGTCTGTACATAATCAATATTATTTGCTAACCAGGCAAACGGCAAATATATGTCCATGCCTAATGTCCATTAACCTCTTCACTGCTCCACATGTTATATGATGTTCATAGAGATAGGCTCTCCCTGCTCCATGCATCACGTGTTTTTTTTTTTTTTCCACCTCACATTATGAGATTTGTGCGTAGGGTTAAAAATTATAGTGCAAGAAAAGGGTTAACCCAATAAGGTGGGTTCTGTTGAGGTTGGTGTTTCACTCAAGAATAGGGAAGTATGATTACACTTTCATATACTTTTAAATTTACTTATCAACAATCATCAAATTTTGATGGAAGTTAATCCAGAACCATAGTTGGAAACCGTAATGCATCCCTGACATTAACTGGGTCTTACCAATATCTTTAGCTGAAAAGTACTGGAATGTGATGAAGGGATAGTATAGGAAAAGTGAGGAAGATGGTAGTGTTGGTGTATATAAAGTGAAGTATTAAATGCACTGGATTTCACTAGTTATGGAGACTCTAATGTTGTAGCCACCGCCTTGAGGGAGTTCCAGTTGGAACAGGTGTCAAAGATAAAGATGAATAGATAGATAGGTAGATAGATAGAGAGATAGATTAAGTGTTAAACACTATATGGGGCATACAAAGAGGCTTTAAATGCATTGCTTTTAATTTCCTGATGGTTGAGATAGAAAGGAAGAGCATGGTGAAGGAATGACTTAAATACAACACTTACAGAAAAACAAGAAGCAGAAAAAATAAGGCTGCAACTAGTATGTGTAAATATAGAAGTTAAGGGAAAACAAAGAATAATACAAAAAAATTGACAGGTTACGAAGTGGCACAGAGAAACAAAAGTTACAAAAAGGCAATAGTAATATTACAAATTAGAAGGTAACAGACAACATGAGACAAAAGGAAACAGCAAATAACAAAGTAAAGAGATGGCACATAAGAACACTGGAGGTCTGTAATGAACTGAGAAGCAAGAGCAGAAGTATGAATACCCTCTAAATCTTGTTTCATTTTCCTATCATTTTCTTGTTCACTGTCTGTCCTTTCTAAAGAACCTCCCATCTTCTATAATGCCAAATACCAGGTCCCTCCAGTGGACACTCCTCAGAACCCCCCAACAAACCTCTTACGAATTCTTTGGCATCAGACACTCCTTCCTCAATGGTCAAGAAGGATATTTGTAGCTTCATCTCTAGCCACCTGGACCTAGTACCCACAGAAATGTTTTCAAGGGGATCAGCTGTTATAATATAAGTCAACAGACTAAAAGAACACAAGCTATGTAAACTTAAATTATTTAAAAAAATTTCAGTTTTAATAAGAATTACTAACTGCCAGTGGATAGGTGGATCAGGTGTTTGCCTTAAAGAAAGTATGCAAGAAATTCTTAGAGAAACAGAATGTCGTATGTGGCATTTATAGATCTGGAGAAAGCATGTGACAGGGTTGACAGAGATGCTTTGTGGAAGGTCTTAAGAATATATGGTGAGGGAGGAAAGCTGCTAGAAGTAGTGAGAAGTTTTTATCAAGGGAATGAGGCATGTATACTAATAAGAAGAGAGGAGAGTGAATGGTTCCAAGTTTGAAGGAATAGTACAGCTAAATCTAAAATAGGGATTTAAACAAGGGTATCTTGAGACTAAATGATAGCAGAGTGCAGACTAAAGGGAGGGGGATAGTTTTTTTTTTCTGAGATTTAATATGGAGTACGAAGATAGAATGGAGAAGAACCAAAATAAATTTGGAAATGTACATAGTAAAAAGAATGATTAAGAAATGAGATTGCATAGACACATAGACACTAAAAGGATGGAGAGTGTAACTGCACAACAAGGATGGCAGAATGGGAAAAGCACAGTCCATACATATGGCGAAAAGACTAAAGTTTTGGGTGATAGAGTACATACCTATCTACAAGTACATACAACAAGATTTTACTATGGTTGCAGGGCTAGCACAAAGCACTTACTACACATATTACTTGGTTCATCTGGGACTGATTTTAACCACATGTCAAGTATTCTTTTAAAGGTCTCTGTAGGTGTTCCATGCATGTTTCTTATTTATCTTGGTAGTATCTGAATATTCTTTCTATCTCTTTGGTTGGGCTGTCATATATCTTTGATTTTCTTTGATATGTTCCACTGGTTTCTTGAAGATTTAATGATTCTGTATCTTTTTTGTTGAGGGACTTTCAGGTAAGAACATTGTCTTTAACACCTTCAATCAGTTGCCATGCATAGATTATGACTTCCTCTGCTTTTGAGGATATAGTTGCACTTCTCTCCAGCTTTTAAAGTAGTTCATATCCCACATTCCCTACTTTGTGGGTGATATGCTTCTGAATTCTCCTGAATTTATTTCTATTTGTTTTGTTTTTGACCAAACAACTCTGTCTCTTAGATACAGGCATACATTAAACATTTTCTTGTAGTGAAAGTTATCAGAATCACAATACTCATCACCTGACAAAGGAGATGCAGATAGAGATAACCATACAGAAACTGAACCTGCAAAGGAGATGCAGATAGGGATAACCATACAAAACTGAACCTCTCAAAATACTGTGCAAGAGTTGCCCTCTGCTAGTGGCCTGTTAAGGTTGAGGCACTAGAGGCTAATAAGCAGCACTGAAGTTCACCAGTTATGGAGACTCTTTTGCCATGGCCACCCTCTTGAGGGGTTCCCAAATGGAATGGGTATCAGAGATATAGATATATATACATATATAGAAACTATTCAGATGAAATCAAACCTTCTCTAGTCAAACTTAGGAAAACCATGTCTGGGTTTGGTAGTGATGATCTCAAATATTCTATCTTTGGACCATCAAAGTCAGTCATCACATCCTGAAGTTATGAAAAACAAAAGCCACTCCCTAATTAGCATTTTGTGCATGGTTTTCACTATAATGTAAAAAAGCAGAAAGTTTATCCTACAGAATTAAACATCTCTTGTCCTTTGTTAGCCAGCAGGGTTGGGGCTGCAAAATTAATTTTCACACAAATTGTGAGTCTGTATGCATTTGATCCCACCCCATGGAAAAAAAAAATTCACCTTGACACTAACATCTTTGGTTCCAGAATTAGAATTGTGTTGGTATATTCTGCAGCAACAAACACATCTTAGTAATTTCCAGTTTTATGTATTTCCTCTTCAGAATTACCATTTCCAGGCTTGTCTACTTCCTCTTCAGAATGACAAAGGACACACTTTTTGTAAGAAAAATAAAAAATCCTTAAAATCATTCCAAACATATAAAAATGACTAATGTTAATCAAAGAAGAGAAAATGGTGTCAGCTAAGGCTACAGGTATGTTGAGAGATAGGAAGAATCTATGGAAGACATTCAGCACTACAACTAGATGTACATAACAGAAAATAACCAGTTCTGTATGAAAAAATATCCACTATCTAGGCGGGCAAATGGCCTGACTAGGCAAAAACCTGCTCCATCTAAAAGGTGTCCTAGCAGGGGGTAAAGATTGGTCCAGCATGCTGCTTGTTAACATCAGTGTCTTTCACAGCACACCAATGCTTGGCTCCTGCCTCAGTCACCTCAGTGTTTATGGACACAGGCTCCACACTACATACATGAAGAACTGCATTATGAACTTCACTTTACTGTTCACTGTGAGATATTATGAAATGAATGGGATGTTACTTTACAAGGTTATCACTATCACACCTTCTTCAGTTCAATAAAGGCATCAAATATCTCTTCAAGGGGTGCAGCATCATCGACCCTGCTGATGTCACCTATGTGGACACGACCATTAATATTCTCATTATAGTATGTCTGGACCAAATCTTCTTGACTTTCTGTTTCCTCTGCAGAACGTTCAGGAGTTGTTATTGTAGGACTTACTGAGGAGTCCGATGTCATCTGTTCCCACGGAGCCTCTGCTATTGGTCTGGTAGTGGTGGGTGATTCCTCAAAGGCTGGGAATGTGGAGGGAGCAGCGGGTCGTCTCTGTGGGTGGGAGCGCTGTCTGGGTCTTGGGCCAGTTCTGTGTAGAACAGGACTTATGGCTTTGGGTCTGGGTAGCACTCTGGCCTGGGCACTCACTAGTATTGGGCGATGCTGAGAGTTGAGGACCTTCACCAGGACAGGCCCAGCCCTCGGAGCATCCTCGAGGATGCTGTCATCAGAATCAGGGAGTAAGCCTGGTGACCCCTGCTGGTGCCTTAGGAACCGCCTGTTCTCATTGATATAGTTTCGCCCTGAACTCTGTGGAGTTTGCTGGAGGGAGTTCCTCACTTGTATTTTGTCCTGGTTGTCTTCTGAGGCTCCAGGATCAAGGATGAGTATGGGTGTAGGCTGCTTGGTGGCAGGCTTGAGCTCACGTGTGAAGTGAAGTTTACTTGGGATGATCTCACTCACACGTGGCAGCACCACAGGCAGTGGCAGAAGCTTCCGCTCGACAACTGTGAAAGGAAGCTTGTCTGATCCCTCATCACTCTGTACTAACTTTGGCTGACGAAATGAAATGCGAGCATGTTTCTGCAAGAAGCGACGGCGAGCATCCTTGGCATCTTCTTGATTCATCGTCTCATCTTGTGCTTTGGGAGCTGTCATCATGGGCTGCAGGAGTGAATCATTTCCCTGAGGTGAGGGTGTGTCAGGCAATATGACCTGGATGTTCTGTCTTGTTCCTGTGGAGAATATATTTCCAGTCTCTCCTGACCTGCTGGTACTTGCAGTGTCCATGATCATATCAGCCAGGTAATCACATCGCTGACCCGTGAAAAGGGAAGGGCAAGAGCAGGTGTAATTCTGGCCACCAGAAGTGTCAATGCATGTTCCACCATTTAGGCACAGACCTGCATAGCGTTGGCAGAACCCTCTCTCACCAGTGGCTGCAATAAAGACCACAGATTATTTCTGGTAACTCATGTAAAACAGTAACAATAAACAAGTTTCACTATGTAATTCATGTCAAAATATTTCCCATACACATATTTAAGGATACTTCTTCTCAAGTATGGTATGAAAAAAGATCTTTGCACTCCTACTGAACAGTAATCTGACCCGTTCATAATGCAAAAGACAAACTACACTAACTTTTTCTTGAACTGAATCCTATACTTGTGGGTTGGGTAAGAGCAACACTAACTTCATCTTAATCTACAATGACTTTCAGAAGAAATAAAATGTATTATCAATGTAATATTAGTAATCCAATAACTACAGCATAAAATTCAAAATAATATGAGAAACTGCTTGAATTGATTCATGCATTTCTGTTACATATATAAGATAAGAGTTGCAGTGTTGAACAATCTTTACAGGATTTCTTCACCTTTAGAGTGAAATGTCACTGATGGTATATATGGGTAGAGAGAAAAAAAATCTTAAATTACCCATTTACTGTTCTACAAACCTGCCCTGTAAGTGCTATGTCCATTTGTCTCTCTCTTTCCTTCCTTATTTACTGCTTCACTGCTTTACAAATCTTTCCTAGTAAGTAGTCTATCTGTCTGCCTCTATTCTTCCTTCCTTCCCTCCTACCTTCAAGCTCCATCCAAACTCACTTGTGTCACAGAGGAGGCCTGTCCATCCAGGGTGACACACACACTCCCAGGGCTCACTGCAGTTGCCGTGTTTACATCCAGGGTATGGGAAGCACATGTCACATTTCTCACCCCACCATCCCACCTCACACCTTAAATGAGAGATTACTAATCAGCGACCTTATTTGTGATAGGGAGGATGAACCAACTCCACAACTGTAATAAGGAAAGCTATTGAGTGACCTGATAACCTTAATGGCAAAAAAAAAATTATTTAATTCACACCATTCAAGGAAAGAATCAGCCTTCTGTTTTACCATTCTGTTCTCCATCTATATAGATAATCTCATCACAGATCATCAGGTGCTCTGGTGTTGGTTCTTCACATATATTCCTATCTACTTGTTTCATATTTGGACTAGGCAGCACTAGTTAGTGGCATCACATGTATAATAGGTACCAGCAATCAGTGGTTGTACACCTGTAATAAGCAGCACTAGTTAATGGCATCACACCCATAATAGGTACAAGCATTCAGTGATTGAGCACCAGTAACAGACAGCACCAGTTAGTGGTTTAACAACTGTAGTGGATACAATTAGTTCTAATAAAAAAAAAAAAAAGCACCAAACATGGACAGTGGCACTAACATCAAGGTTGGGCCTCTTGGAAGAATAATAAATTACGTGTCATCCATTATAAAGTGATGGAAGACCTGCCTCCTACAGGAAGACAGACTGCAGAAGTAGGAAACACAATTATTCCTCCAAGCCGTAACCCACTGAATCCATAACCAAACAGTTGCAGACAGTATGCCATGCATTCTGCTTTGGGCTTAGACTGTTAGAATTAGTATGGGAATTATATGCATTATTCTCGAAAGAAAAGGCTTGGATATTGGTAAAATCTCATAAACTTTAAAAGTGATTCATAAAGTCCCTCTACAAGCAGGAAGGGGCAAGTAGTTCCTAATAGCTATCAACTAGTAACACTAATGTAACATGACAACATTACAATTCTTCAGAGTGGGAAAGCATAAACTACCTGGCATAAAAGGATTAAATGATCTACATAGCCCAGGGCAACATAGGCTTAGAGCTGGAGGAACGTGCCTTTCAGAGCTGCATAATCATTGTGATAAAATTGTAGAGGCACTGAATTATGAAAAAAAGTTGATTTAATAGATAAAGACTGAAAAAAATTTTCACAAATGTGACCATCAGGAAATCAAGGATAAGAGGCAAGGCTTCATGAGTAAAGGGCTCTTCCCCTATAAGCAATATCGCACATTACAAACACACAAATGTTCATGCATGCACTTCACTGAAAAAAAGAGATTCTTAAATCTATCCTTAAACACAAATACACCTGCAGATAAAGGCTAGTGTATCCAGACATACCTGCACTCCAGTGGCTTGTTACAGTAGCCATGGGTCTTATTACAGCCTTCAGCACACACAGCTGGGGGTGGAGAAGGTCTATATCAATCATTCAAGTCTTCATAAGCCCACTAGACCATACCTACATCAAACCGAGATAAATTTTTACTCACATATAAATGGTATGGGAGAGTTTGACCTTCCTGTTGATAACCTGATCTAGAAAACTTTAAGCTGTTAACCTGGAGGTTTCAAGGACCTGTGACATCCATAGTGCTGGCTGGAGGCCCTCAAAAGACAAGTTACTCAATGCTATGTGTACATACCGTCATAGTTTATTACACTCATACTTTCCTCTGTGGTCCAGCTTTATAGCATACTAAATATATCTAATGCCTTTGATCTGATCATATATTAGATTGTTCTTGAGTTTTTAGCATTTACTGTAGATTCTCTCTGTTGGGAATATAAAAAGTACTCAATTATGTCAGTACTGTGCTTGTTAGATAAAAGATTCTTCAAGTACTATAGATTTACAACACAGGGTTCTCCATATTCTGAGTTTACAGGAACCTAATCAACCTGTCATAAGTATAGAACAAGAATGACTCTCAGTGTAAAATCTGCAATACTCTAGATTCTCCCAGTGTTAAGAGTTTACATGTAACTAGATTCTCCAAGTACAAAGTTCATAATGCACTAGATTCCCCAATCATGGGTTTATGGTAGATTTCCCTGAGTCAAAAGTTTACAGTATACTAGATCATCCATGTCCAGTTTATAACACTCTACATTCTCTCAGTGTTATGAGTTTAAAAGGAGGCACTAGAGAAGAGTTTTATTAAACATTCCTGATGTTTGGACAATTGAAAACAGGTTCAACAGTACTCTCACAGTACTTCACAAGACACCTTCAAGAAACTTTACACTGTGTGATTTCACTCACAAGATGCTTGTACAGTTTCTTATGAATACCAACAAAATTATCAATTCATCATCATTGTCACAGTTAAAATTGTTTGTCATTATCATTATTGTAACTGCCATTGTTACAGTCTTAACAAGTATTATTATTATAATTGCCAATATTACAGTCTTAACAAGAAACACATCCAAAGAAACTATGCATTAGGGAACAGAGTGAAGTAGGAAAACCAAAGGAAGTTAGGAAAGAGGCAGAGACTCAGGCCACATCCTGTCATGTCCTTTGGAGATCTTAAAGGATATGACAAAGGCTTCATCAAAATCTCTGAGAGTGGAGGACCAGAGGTGACTCACATAGGAGACAGTTGACCTAGCACTGCAAAATCCATACAAGAGATCAGACAGAAGGAAATGAGATTCAAAGTGTTTAAGTAAGTGAGAGTTAAGGAGAGTTTCATAGACTTTGGACACAAAAGATGGGTGAGCAAATGGGCAATAGTAAAAGGGGAAAGATCGTCTTCTTTCTTAAGGATGGACTGCAAAAAAATACATGCTTCAGAGAGGAAGAAAAAGTCTGGGTTATTAGACAGAGGCAAAATAGTTGAACAAGGATCAGGGGCTAGCTCAGAGGCACGCTCTAGCAGGACTCAAGAAGATATGCCATCTGGGTCATAAGCCATGTCCACCTGGTGCTGGGAGAGTGCTTGGAAGACCCTGTGTAAGGAGAACATTTAAAAGGATATGAGTACTCACGTGTCTGACAGAGTGGACCTGTCCAGCCTGGCTTACACCTGCACTCGAGAGGCTTAGTGCAGAACCCGTTGACACACCCAAGTAGTGGCTTACACTCCTGGCAAGTAGGACCACTCCATCCTATCCGACACCTACAAAAGTGCACAGCTTCTTTAAGGTTGAGGTCTGGACTGGTCAAAGTACTGAGCTCAAGATTCACGCTTACACATCTTCTGAGGATATTTTCACATGCCTGATTTCTGTCGCACCTATATTTCTTACTGGTGTACTCTTGCACACTTGATCTTTCTCATGTCATGCTTTCTTTCATGCTGAAAATCTCATGTAGCTTTGATCTAAGACACAATATCTTTTAACTACTTGTGCTTAACAAGCTTCCACTACCACTGCATTTACTATAACTGCTTGCTCTCCAAAGCCCAGACATAACTATCTGCACTTTCATAAATCATACTCATTTTTAGACATATCCAAAGTATCTGCACCTTCATACTTAAAATGTTTAATAGCTCAGATTCATTTAGAGGATACTTACTTGCACTCTCCGGGCTGATCACAGTAGCCGTGACCTGGGTGGCAACCTTCACGACACTTGGCTGAGGGGGAAAAGACGAGACATTCAGCTTTATACATGAAATCAACCCCTTAAGCATGAATGGTATTGCCTTTGATCATGTTGGTTGTGACATCTGAGCATAGAAATATGACCTTTGAGTATGAAAGTATGACCCAAGGGTATGGTGGCTTGGCCTCTCAGCTTAGCCTTAATACTATTGTACTCTAGGATCATACCGCTGTGATCAAGGGTTTAACAAATTCTCTTTGGTTTCAAGTTCAATAATGAGGCTGAAAGTGAACTTTTGTTACAATATTTCTGGTAAAACAAATAGCAAAATCTAAAAAAAAGTAAATAGATGTAATGATTCATTTAGTTTTTGATACATTTTTTCATAAATCATAAAATGTAAGTAAATCATAAGGTTTTAATATTGGTGATTACAAAACTTTTAATTTTGACTTTAGAAAATCAATTCTGGTTTATAAATATCAAGGACAAAGATATAATAAATACAGTCGTCACTCTTTTGAACACTCTCACTCCCTCTTCACTCTAGTACTCACGGCGAGTGCACATTGGCCCTGACCAGCCCTCATGACAGATACAGGGTTCAGTGGCCGTACATGACCCATGTTCACAGTTGGTAGGTTTGACACACTCTGAACACAGAGGTCCACCCCAGCCTGCAAGGGTATGGGAAAAGTTTACTGAATTATAATCATACTAGGGTAAAACATGCACCTGTTACTGGAAGTGCAAAACACTAGTCTACATTCCTAGTCTACATAAATCTAAGGCACTATGAATATTCATAATCTTATCATAACTAATTGCCTTTCCTGTTTCAGCAAGGTGGCTTAAGCCAAAATACAAACAATGGCCTTATTTGTACATATCTAATCTTTATCTACCATGCATAAAGCACAGTGCAACAGCAGGGTACAACAGCAGCAGATGAGTTGCATAAAGCAACAGTAGTAACAGGAGGGATGGAGGGTGTTCATGGCTCACCTGGGGCACAGCGGCACTGACCAGGGCGGCTACAGTTGCCATGTTCGGGGTGGCAACCTTCCCGGCACACAGGTTGCCGGCAATCCTCCCCAGTCCAGCCCTCCGTACACTGTGGAGAAAAGAGACAATTAGTTACCTAGTGTTGGAGATGGTGATGGTCATGTTGGTGATAGTGATGGTAGATGATAATAATGGTTGTAGTGAGAGTGAAGGTAATGTTGCTGATACTGAGGGTGATGGAAAGATACTGCTCTTAATGGCAACAAACACTGCACTCTTAATAATACAACAGTTAATCAATGAGAAGAAATTAACTGTTGCACAAGAAATTAACTGCTGATGAGAGGCCCAAGTTGTGTATCACATCCATTCTACTGTAGGACCTTGAGAAGAGACCCTAGTTGTGCGTCGCACCCATTCTACTGTAGGACCTTGAAGAGAGACCCTAAATGTGTGTCACACCTATTCTACTGTAGGACCTTGAAGAGAGACCCTAGTTGTGCATCACACCCATTCTACTGTAGGACCTTGAAGAGAGACCCTAGATGTGCGTTGCACCCATTCTACTGTAGGACCTTGAGGAAAGACCCTAGCTGTGTGTTGCACCCATTCTACTGTAGGACCTTGAGGAGACACCCTAGTTATGTGTCACAACCATTCCACTGTAGGACCTTGTGGAGAGACTCCAGTTGTGCGCCGCACCCATTCTACTGTAGGACCTTGAGGAGAGACCCAAGTTGTGTTTCATATCCTTTAGCTGCAATCACTGTGAACATTTTCACTCCATCGTCCAATACTGTTGCTGACAGTTCTGGTGACATTTGTGGAGCCTGTTCTGAACCTGATGTGGCTGAATTGTCCATACCAGTTGATGAAGAAAATGCATTGTTGGTAGCTGTAGCTGTGATGGCTTGATTTTAATCCAAGGGCAAATTTGCTGGATAAGATGTGTCGGGAGTTGTATGTACATGAGCTTACGTCTAGATGTAGCCATGTGGGGTGTGTGCTATAGCTGGCCTGAATGACACTAACTGTTCAGAGTCTTGCCATGTGTTATCCAGTTCTTCAAAGAGCATATCACTCTTCATTTCCTAATTCTGTTGGAAAAACCACGGGCATTTTGCATTTGTAGAATTATGACGTTGCTCCAAGCAACTCAAAACCAGTAGCCCTTTCCTCTTGAAAGCACCATGCTAGGAATGATTGACTGGTGATGGTGATGGGGTGGTAGTGGTGACTGGTGATGGTGATAGGGTGGTAGTGGTAACTGGTGATGGTGACGGGGTGGTAGTGGTAACTGGTGATGGTAAGGGGGGGTGGTGGCGGTAACTGGTGATGGTGAAGGGGTGGTAGAGTGGTGACTGGTGATGGTGATGGGGTGGTAGTGGTGACTGGTGATGGTGAGGGGGTGGTAGTGGTGACTGATGATGGTGATGGGGTGGTAGTAGTGACTGGTGACGGTGAGGGGCTGGAAGTGGTGACTAGGGATGGTGAGGGTGATGGTAGTGGTGACTGGTGATGGTGAGTGGGTGGTAGTGGTGACTGGTGATGGTGTGGGGGTGGTAATGGTGACTGGTGATGGTGAGGGGGTGGTAGTGGTGACTAGTGATGGTGAGGGGGTGGTAGTGGTGACTGGTGATGCTGATGGGGTGGTAATGGTGACTGGTGATGGTGAGGGGGTGGTAGAGTGGTGACTGGTGATGGTGAGGGGGGTGTTAGTGGTGACTGGTGATGCTGATGGGGTGGTAATGGTGACTGGTGAAGGTTAAGGGGGTGGTAGAGTGGTGACTGGTGATGGTGAGGGGGTGGTAGTGGTGACTTGTGATGGTGAGGGGGTGT